>JAFVLL020008021.1:0-17500 GCA_021397915.2 Tor tambroides | reverse complement strand
TACTCTGACATGAGGTGGTCAGAGCAAATTAATCGCATGCATAATGCACGCACAGACACGTTACAACCGGTCTGACATCACAATCACTAGCTGTTTCCATCCACCTATTTTTCTGCACATTTTGGAATAGCGCATAAAAAAAAACGCTGGATGGAAACGCCAAGATGTGCATAAATTCTAAAAATGCACATAAAAAACATATGCGCACAATTGAGTAGGATAAACTTTTTTTCCGATAAGAAAAACTGCGCATAAACTACGATGGAAACACATTTACTGAATAAATTCCTCCATGCATATCAAAAAAGTCATGTGACTTTGCACGATGGGACGGGATAACTTGACTAACCAGCACAGCATCTTAAATGTTGTTTTGGTCATGCTTGAGCAAAGACTGTCATCAAAGTATGTCTGTATAATTGTCTTAAACGACTGCGTTCCCAAACAGCAGCAATGACCGCATTTATTGTGTTTCGTCTGCTCTCTCCGAGGCGCCAGTCATTTATTATATGTGTCCCTGCAGCACAAAAGCAGTCTTCAGTAGCACAGGTATATTTGTAGCAATAGCCAACAATACATTGTATGGGTCAAAATTATCCATTTTTCTTTTATGCCAAAAATCATTAGGATATTAAGATCATGTTCCATGAAGATATTTTGTAAATTCCCTGTAGTGGCCAATGTATCAAAACTTCATTTTTGATTAGTAATATGCATTGCTAAGAACTTCATTTGAACAATTTTAAAGGAGATTTTCTCAATATTTAGATTTTTTTGCACCCTCAGATTCCAGATTTTCATACAAGTCCTGAAAGTAGACAAAGAGAACCAAATCAAACAAGAGAGAGAACAATATTTTCTTTGTCATTTATTCATTGAGAAAAATGATCCAGTGTTACATATCTGTGCGTGGCAAAAGTATGTGAATCTCTTGGATTAGCAGTTAATTTAAAGGTGAAATTAGAGTCCATCTGTGCAGAGGGGTTTTCAGTCGGTGCAATGACTATCAGATATCAGTACATGACCTGATTTATTCAAAGAACAGGGATCTATCAAAGTCTGATCATGTCACGAACAAAGGAGATTACCGAGGACCTCGGAAAAAGAGTTGATGTTGCTCATCAGGACAGAAAAGGTTACAAAACCATCTCTAAAGGGTCTGGACTCCACAAATCCACAGTCAGACAGATTGTGTACAAATGGAAGAAATTCAAGACCACTGTTACCTTCCCATCTGTGAAACATGGCGGTGCTAGTATCATGGCTTGGGCCTGTTTTCTGCATCTTGGCCAGGACAGCCTGCCATCATTGATGGAGCAATGAATTCTGAATTATACCAGCAAACTCTAAAGGAAAACGTCAGGACATCTGTTTAAGAACAGAGTCTCAAGAGAACGTGGGTCATGCAGCAAGACAACAACCCCAAGCAAACAAGTCAATCTTCTAAAAAATGGTTAAAGAAGAACAAAGACCTTAATCCAGTTAAAATGTCGTGGAAGGACCTAAGCAAGCAGTTCATAGGAGGAAACAGAGTTGAAGTGGTTCTGCACTAAGGAATGGGCTAAATCTCCTACATGTTATTGTGCAGGACTGATCAACATTTACAAGAAGCTTTACCTTCAGTTGCTGCAGTAAAAGCGGGTCACAGCAGATACTGAAAGCAAAGATTCACATACTATTGCCACGCACAGATATGTAACACTGGATCATTTTTCTCAATAAATAAATAAATGACAGAAAATATTTTTCTCTCTCTTGTTTGATTTCGGTTATCTTTGTCTACTTTCAGGACTTGTATGAAAATCAGATGATGCTTTGGGTCATATTTATGCAGAAATATAGAACATTCTAAAGGGTTCACAAACTTTCAAGCAGCACTGTATATGAAAATTATTATATTCAGTGGCTTCTCCTACTTTTCTTAGTGATATTTATTTAGTGCCAGTTTATCAGGAAGTGACGAATTTGTTCTCTTTGAAGTTTTCTTGCTTTATTCGCAAATGTTTTATGCAATATTCCAGTTTTGCGCATAAGTTAAATTCGCATCTCTGGATGGAAACATAGCTAGTGATGGAGGGAATAACGAGAGAGAAACTAGCACTGACGTCTCACGTGCATTTGTGGAAATAACCGTAATAATCATGTGATTAGTGAAGTGCGTGTTGTTTCTGGCGGGTCATGTTACTCTCGTGCACCGGTTCGTTAGGATCCTGGCGCGCGGGAGCTCGTTAGCGCAGCTCTGAACTTTGAAATGTTCTTAATATAGGTCAAGCTCCGGCTTCAGTCGCGCAGGGAGGCGAGAGTTCAGACGCCTCGCCGCATGCAAGGTGCTGCTAATTGCGCCAATAATAGAGCCCATCACGCGGTGCAATTACGACAAAAAGAAAATCACAAAGCGGCAAATGTGCAGCGGAATAATGACAGGCTGTCACACGCGCACGGAAATAACTCACAGCGTGAGGCGCACGAGCGCGATCTGAGCAATAAAGCCGGCGCTATCAGCAGCTATTTGTGTCAACTCTGTTTTAACATCTAGACTTCATGTGAGTGAGCCTGTGTGCATGGGTGTGTGTGTATATGTGTGTGAGTGTGCATGTGTGTATGTGAGTGTATAAGTGCGTGCATGAGTGTGTGTGTGTGTGTATAAGTGCATGCATGTGTGTGAGTGTGTATAAGAGTGTGCATGCCTGTGTGTGTGTGTGTGTCTGTATAAGTGTGTGTTTGAGTGAGAGAGTGTATAAGTGTGTGCCTATTTGTGAGTGTGTGTGTGTGTTTGTTTGTGTGTGAGTGTGTATAAGTGCATGCGTGCATGTGAGTGTGTATAAATGCATGTGTGGCAGTGTGTATAAGTGTGTGCATGTGTGTGTGTGTGAGTGAGAGAGAGAGAGTGAGTATATAAACGCATGTGTGCAAGTGTGCATAAGAGTGTGCGTGTGTGTGTGTGTGTGTGTGTGTGTGAGTGAGTATATAAGTACATGTGTGTGAGTGTGTATAAGTGTGCACGTGTGTAAGTGCATGTGCATGAGTCTGCATATGTGTATATGGGTGTGTGCGTGTTTGTGAGTGTGTGTGTGTATAGGTGTGTGTGATTCTGCCTCTGTGTGTGTGAGTGTTTTATGAAGCTGTAAGCGGCGTCTGTGACTCGGCACGTTTCTCTCTCTCTTCACCATGATCTCACCACAGTATTCTCTGATGCTGCTCTGTTCATGTCAGTGTTTAAAGGAGTGTTTGTGGCACACAGACACACTATCATCACTAAACCTGTCAAGAACATCCAAAGAATAAATAAAAAATGTTGTGTGAAGAAAATGAAACCGGTTTTAGAACGATTTGTATTGCAACTTAATTGTCAAGAAAATTAAGCACATTTTCCCTGCAGATTCTCATTACTATAATGCAAAGATAAACAAATAAACATGTTAATAAATTATATATAAAAATTGTATACACTTCTTTTTGTTTTCTTTTTTCCCCCCTATTTTCAGCTTCATAATCTTCATGCATTTTCTTTATTTCTTCTTCTCTTGATTGATGACTGATCAAGCTCCAGTTATTTCCCAGCATTCCCTGCGGTGGAGCTCCACGCCACACTTTACATCGCAATAAAACACCAGTGAGAAGTTACTAGATCAGATCAAGCCAAGCAGCTCGATTACATCATTTACATCATTAAAACACGCCTCATCCCAGCGCGAGACACGAGGACAGACTTTAAATGAGCTGAAGAGGAGGAAAAAGATAAACATCATTTATTTTCCCATTTTCATCTGGTGATCGAGTTCCTGCACTCGGCATGTGCTAATCAATCTGACAGAAATCCATGAATTATGAGCCAAATTCAGCTGATGAGTTTGAGAGGAAATAAAGCACCGGCAAACAGCTAATGATCAGAGAGTGAAAATAATATTTTAAAATATTCCTCTTTTTAAGTGGATTTCCCATCATAATGCTATTCTTTAAATGTGCATCACACAGACAGTGTATTTCTCAAAAGTAAATGTTTAATTCATGATAAATATCCCTAACCTGCTAAAGGACATCAGACATCTCTGCAGTCACGCTCATAAAATCAATACACTTTACCCATAATGCATTTACTCCAACCTGCACACGTGGCTCACTGTTATATTTAATAATGAATTATCTGTAAGCGATTCAACCTTGAAACTCTAAAGCAGCCGACATACATGCAGTAGTCTAGTGTGTTTCTTCAGTTTTATTATATTTAAAGGAAAGCCTTTAACACACACACACACACACACACACACACACTCAAGTGCACTTACCTCCACGTATAAGATAGGAAAAATCCCGATCTTATCTCCCAGCATGCCTTCTGCCCAGTTATCGTCCACTCTTCGTATGACGGTGAGAATTTCGTCCTAAAAGAGAAGAAACACACAGTAAATACATGCACTTTCACTGTTTTATTCTAGCGCTGTAGAAATAAATTGACTAAAAGTCATTAAGAGAACAAACACAGGTAAATCACATCCTTATGTGTGTCACATTTTAATATTCAGGACAGAGTGAGAAATTAATCAAACACTGTATCAATATCAAATTCTCAGATTTATATTAGCCGTGCAATCTCACTTCTGAGTGTGTATAGAGAAATAAACAGTGTATGTGTATATGGAAGATTGTTTCTGCCACGGAAAAGGTTAAGGAGTTTTTTCTCACAATTGCAAATTGTTTGTTTGTTTATTGTATTTATAGCACATTTAAAACAACTTGAGATTTAAGAATAGCTTTAAAGATAGATAATGAAGAAGTTGTTCGGATAGTAACCAGGAGATTGTTCCAAAGTGTTGGGCCAACAACTGCAAAAGCTTTAGTTTAGTTTGCTTTAGTTTGGTCCAAGGAATTGATAAAATTCCTAAAAACCTAGATCTGAGTGGTCTCGTTGATTTGTGTGGGTGCAGCACTTCAGTGAGATGGGTTGGTGCGAGATTATGAAGTGCTTTAAAAACCAACGTTAAAATTTTGTATTCCTGGCCGCTGCATTTTAAACCAATTGCAATCGCTCCATATAAGACTGATTTATCCCATAGTACAGCAAATTTCAATAGTCTAACTTGGATGTAACAAATGCATGAATTACTTTTTCAAATGTCTGTGTTGAAAGGAGAGTTTTAACTTTAGCCAGACGGCAGAGATGAAAGAAAGATGACTTGACTACACTTAAGACTGGAGTCAAATAAAACACCCAGGTTCTTTACACATAGAGTAATCCACTGGGCAAGAAAACCAAGATCAAGGTTATAAGCATTATAAGACAGAGCATCACTAGGTCCAAACAAAATCACTTCGGTTTTACCTTCATTAAGAGTCAAGAAATTAATCATAAGCCATAATTTAAGATCTTGAATGCATGCATACAACTTTGCTAAAGCATTTTTAATACCAGGTTTAAATGAAAGATACAACTGTGTGTCATTGGTATATAAGTGAAAGGAAATGACATATTTCTTAAAAGTTGAACCCAGCAGCAGTATATAAATCATAAATAGAATCGGGGCAAGAATCGAACCCTGAGGGACACCACAAGTCAAAGGGGCACTGGAAGATGTATATTGTCCTGTACGCACAGAAAATTTTCGGTTCATTAAAAGGCTCTGGAACCAATTTAAAACAGACCAACACAGTTTTTTAAGTGAGAGAGTAATACATTGTGATCAACCAAATCAAAAGCTGAGCTGAGGTCTAGTAAGATCAAAGCAACAGCATTTCCAGCATCTGTAGACATTAAAATATCATTATAAACTTTTAAGAGGGCTGATTCTGTGCTGTGTAACTTCCTAAAACCAGATTGAAAAATTTCACAGATTTGGTTGGATCTCAAAAAAACCTCGTAGCTGAGCTAGCACAACTTTTTCCAAAATTTTGGACATAAAAGGTAAATTAGAAACGGGTCTAAAATTAGAACAAATCAATGTGTCTGAATTTGGCTTTTTTAAATTGGCATTTTTAAAGCACATATTAGACTATCATGAACTATTCCGGTGCTTAGACTCAGATTAACACAAGTTAACACATCAGAACCAACAATGTTTACAACCTACTTTACAAAGCGTAACCTCTAATAACTTATAAAATGTCTTAGAACTTGCAACATTTTGCAATTCATTTTTTTTTTTTGCAATGAAAATAAAAGTTAAAAAAGGTCATTGTGATTTCAGCTGTAAAGCAGCTCTGCAGAATTAAGACAAAAATGTCATTATTCAGATCAATTCAGTTTAATAACAACATTAATGTTGTAAAATTAATCAATCATGAAATGTAAACTGAAAAAATAAACTAATAAATTTAAATTATTTAAAATTAAAATTATTTAAGCTAGTTGCTAATGCAAATTTATTTCAATTTAGTTTAACTTTAGATTAATTTAAACAATTTTGTTTAAATTAATGTACTAAACAACTAAAACCGAAATAAAAATGTATAAATTATATAGATATAAAAAATACTACAAATGACAAAAACACAACAAAATTACTAAAATTAAAAAGAAAATGGAAAATGTAGAAAAATATTAATAAATGTATAACAGTATTTCAATGATATAGAATAACCCTGAGCAGTTGAAGTTCAGAAACCAAACTGACTGAGAGGGACTCTGAACATGAATCTGAACCTCAGCATCTGTAAGGCATTAATATAAGTATCTTTATGAATGTGCCTCGGTTTATAATGATCATACCGAAGCCAAAGCGACTGGCTTTTAACAAAGAACTCATTGGAATCGATTCACATCAAGCTTCAGTTCACCGAGAGTCAAACCAGACTCAATCAAGTGTCTATTAACGAGTGTTTTAGCATGCAGATGCTCGTCTGTCTCTCATCCGCCCGTCCTTCTCCTCTATGAAAGGACTTTCTTGTCTGTGTTTCCAGGACTCATCTTTCCGGTTCCTGCGTCTGGAGGACAGAGGCCGCTTGTGCAGTAATGCATTCAGTCGTCTGAACGCTGCAGCTGCGCGACTGCGACTCGCAGGCGATGTGAGGAACATACAGAGCACACAGAAATCAGCATTCTGCCATTAGTTACTCTCCCTCCTGTCGTTCAAACCTGTATGACTGACTTTCTTCTGTGTGTACAAGAAGAGATTTTGAAGAATGGTTTTTTTTGTCCATACAATAAAAGTCAATGGGGACCAAAGTATGCATGGGCGATATGACCCCTTGAATCTTATGGATCCTATTTCATAACTATATTTACATTTATGCATTTAGCAGATGCTTTTATTCAAAGCTACATAAACATATTACTACATAAACAAAAATCTAGAAAGCTGGACTAAAAGCTAGATTTTTCTTTTTCAGAGAAAAGAAAAAGGAGGATCATATATAGATTTTGTTAATATTTTGAATAAGATTATATATTTTTAATTTTCTGTCTTAATTTTAGTTAAAATTTTAGTAATTTTATTGACTTTTTTATGTCTACATAGGTTTTATTTATTTATTTTATTTTTTGGTAGTTTTAGTTGTTTTAGTACTTCAATTTAAACTAAATGAAAATTAGAAAAGTTAAAATGAATGAGAAAAATAAATACATTTATTCAAGGACACATTAAATTGATCAAAAGTGCCAGTAAAGGCGTTTATAATCTTGCAAAAGATTTCTATTTCAAATAAACGCTGTTCTATTGAACTTTCTATTCATCTGTGAATCCTGAAAAATAAAATGTATCACAGTTTCCACAAAAATATTGTGCAGCACAACTGTGTTCAACATTGATAATAATCAGAAATGTTTCTTGAGCAGCAAATCAGCATATTAGAATGATTTCTGAAGATCATGTGACACTGAAGACTGGAGTAATGATGCTGAAAATACAGATGCACATCACAGAAATAAATTACAGTTTAAATTGTAATAATATTTAAAATTTTTACTGTATTTTTGATCAAATAAATGCAGCCTTGGTGAGCAGAAGAGACTTTTTTTTCCAGAAACCTTCAGTTGTAAGCTGGAGCAGTGTTTGATGTGCAGACAGAATCTGTGTCTGTACCTTAGTGAAGGTCAGGCAGTCTTTGTCCTGGTCTTTGTCCTTGACCTCGAAGTCGTAGAGCGCTTTCCCCTGCGGCGGCGTCTGGGACAGCGGCCGGATGCACTGGATGTAGCTGGCTGGAAGGAACCCGTGGCTGCCGTTTAGCTCGCCGTGGAACCAGTTCTCGTCCACCTTCCGCCGCAGGATGATGATATCACCTTTGCTGAACTTCAGGTCGCCCGGTTCTTTGCCCTCGTAGCTGTAAAGCGCTTTTCCACACGGCAGCTGAGGAATGTTCTGGAGCATGCAAAGACAAAGACAAGAGACTGTGGTCAGAAACAGGTTTTTTTCACCCTTTGACAAACATAAGTTTTTAGATCTAGAGCAGGGTTATTATCTTTAACAAAAACCCATTAAAAAATCCCATTAATTAAAATAATGTAAAATATTAGTTCTAATCTAAGTAATCTAATCTTAGTAATCAGTTAGTTTCCAAGGCAAACATTTCTTATTTTCATTAAGTTTTTAATGAAACTAGTTTATAACTGTCGATTTTTGTTAGCTAAAACTAAATAACTAAAACAAAAAAAAGAACTATATAGAAATATGAAAAACTAAAAAATGACAGAAATGCACAACAAAAATGACAAACTATAAAATATAAAAAATAAATATAAAAATATAGATGTAAAAAAAATTTAAACAAACCTTAATTCAAAATATAAAATAAAACTATAATAGTATATGGATTACACAAACTACAACAAAGACTACACAGAAATATTTAAAAAAAATGATAATGACAAAAACACAAAATGACTAAAACATTAAAATATAAATATCAATTTAAAAATATAAAATACAAAAATATCTAACAATATAAATATAAAGGAAAATCTAAAAATATAAAAGTTCAAAATATAAACAAAAATGATAATAGTATATCACATTTAAAAACTAAAACAACAAACACTACACAGAAAAATAAATTAATAATGACAAAAAATGCACAAGAAAATAAAACTTTATAATATATAATGTATAATATAATATAGATAACATATAATATAAAAATTAGTGCTGTCAAACGATTAATCACATTTAAAATAAAAGTTTTTGTTTACATAATATATATATTTATATAAATACACACACATACAGCATATATTTAGAAAATATTTACATGAATATATTTATATTCATATAAATTATATCATATATAAATATGTTTAATATATAAACGTAACATTTTTTCTTAAATATATACATGCGTGTGTGTATTTATATATACATAATAAATATACACAGTACACACTCATATTATGTAAACAAAAACTTTTATTTTGGACGCGATTAATCGCGATTAATCGTTTGACAGCACTAATAAAAATATATAAAATATACTGTGTATATACTGTATGTGTCAAACCTCACAGATCTGTAGCATCATCTGTACTGTGACTCAAACACAGACTGCTGAAACAGTTTTAAATGATTAATCAATCAAAAACAAACACTAAACCCCTGAAAGTCTCTCTGAATACAGCAGAGATCTGATGCAACGCTGGGAAAGACCTGAGCTCATGATGGAGATCAACACTAGTCCTGATTATGAGCCATGATTCCCTGCACAGACTGAGACGCTTTTACAGGGATTTTACCACGGTTAACAGGGTTGAAGGCACTGCACATCATGCCCAAAAACAGCCCTTAACCTGGTAAAATCACTGTAAAACCGGACTTGAGTGGCTTACTGATTTAATGCAAACATGTTTAATGAATAATGTAGACTATAAACACACATGAGTCAAACACTAACAGTAAATATTGAGTTAATGATAGCTTTACATCAATTATGTATGAACACCCATGCTACAAACATAAACATGTATTTCAGATACGAATGTTGAAACATTCATTCATCAGGGTTTATCGTACTGGGTTTTTATAACAGTTCAATAGACAAGAAGTTAATATCAAGCAACTTCCATTTTAGCCACAATATTTCCATTTACTCCATCAACCAAACTTGTTCCAAAAAAGTTTTGAATGAATCACTTGAATGAATGAAAATCCCTTGATTTGTTCTTTAATTAATCAGCTTTTTAAACAAAACAAAACAGTTCAGTGAATGATTCAATGACTCACTCATAAAACCAGCCACTTGATTCATTTCTGAATAAATCATCAGGTTTGAATGAATCGTTTGAACAAATGATTCAATGATTCAATCGTAAAAACAATCATTTGATTCATTCTTTAATGCATCAGCGTTTTATACTAATCAGTTCACTGAACAATACAATGACTCAATCATAAAAACAATTGCTTTATTAATTCCTGAATACATTGTCAGTTTTAAATGAATCATTTGAATGAATGACTCAACGACTCACTCATTAAACCAGTCACTTGATTTGTTCTTTAATGAATCCGCATTTTAACGCTAAGTTCAGTGAATGATTCAATGACTCACTCAGTGAATGATTCAATGACTCACTCAAAAAAGAGTCACTTGATTTTTTTCTGAATAAATAATTGGGTTTGAATGAATCACAGGGCTTATCAGTTGTCATATACAGTATATATATACATATATATATATTTTTTTTTTATAAAAAATATTTAAACATTTTTTAGACAACCTGCTCGATGTAGATTAATACAGCTCTTTCTCAAACACTAATATGACTGTAATTTCATTGTTCATGTTTCCATGTTTTAATGACTGACTGCTCCTGTAAAGAACAATTACAGTCCTCTAAACTACTCATGTTTAATGAATTCACATACTGAGCCACTTCTATGTAATTATGAGCTCTTGATATGGAAAAATATGAAGCCGTGTGATCATCAGTGTAATATTTAGATCAAATATGATTCATGTTCAGTCAGGCGGGTAGTTGTGCAAACAAGTGATTATGACGCTGAAGAAACTGTGCAAACACAATAATGATTGTATTTTAGATTCTATTCTATTTTAGTGACGGTTTGGTCCTCTGGTCAGGAGACTAGTTAGTAGTCAGATGAGTGGAACACATTGGAGACGTCATGACAGAATATTAAACATTAATAATGAGGAGAAAATGAATGTTTAATCAAGCAGAAATAGGTCATCTGTTTAAAGTAACAAATGACTCAGTTAATATAGAAGTGACTGAAATGTTCAGGTCAGAAGAAAAACAAACCGGCATGAGACGATCTTCATACAAAACATGTTTTATCTTCACTAGGACAGTCATTTCTAACTCATATATGGGACGAATTCAATAATGAGACTGGGTTTGAATGCATGGATTAACTGTTTTATTTCATTATGAATAATATTAGTTTAATAAGCGCCGGCCCACCGACAGTCACCGCTGAAAACAAAGACACAATTACACGTGAATTAAAGCTCTGAATGAACATCAAGCGACTCTCGACCGCGACGCGAGACCATGTTCAGTGAGTTTTTAATGAAATCTGACTCTCCGAGGGCTTTTCTTTCCTCAAGCGGCCCGGAACGCCGCATCCAGACGGGATTAACCGCACACCAGCTTCCCAAAGAAATGAAGACAGCTTATTCCATTCAACACAATCACTTTACAGGCTTATTTGAGCTCCGCAGCATCACTGGAAGCGTTTTAACGGCTTCGTGATTACTGTGACTTAAACCACAGATCACTGCGGATGAGCTTTAATGCATTATTATATGTCAGAAAAACTCCTCATTAATCAGAGACTCTGATGTACTGTTTATACTGTATGCACTGGACTAACAGGGGTTCACTTCCCAGGGAATGCATGAGAACACAACTTTAATGCAACGCAAGACGCTTTGGATAAAACTGAACACAATGCAACTTTAAAAGTCAAAAATGTATAACTTGACACTCAAATTACTGTCTTGTCGAATCAAACCATAAAGTGCATCCAAAAATGTTTATTCATTCATTATTTAACAGCATATAAGCAATACTAATTACACTACTGGTCAAAAGTTTTTCAGCTTAATATTAATAAAAAAGAAGAAGAAATTAAGCAAGGATGCATTAAATTGATCAAAAGTGACGGTAAAGGCATTTATAATGTTGCAAAAGGTTTCTATTTCAAATAAATGCTGCTCTTTTGAACTTTCTATTCATCTGTGAATCCTGAAAAATGAAATGTATCACAGTTTCCTCAAAAATATTGCTCAGCACAACTGTTTTCAACATTGATAATAATCAGAAATGTTTCTCAAATCAGCATATTAAAATGATTTCTGAAGATCATGTGACACTGAAGACTGGAGTAATGATGCTGAAAATTCAGCGCTGCATCACAGAAATAAATTACAGGTTAACAGATATTAACAAAGAAAACAGATATTTTACATTGCAATAATATTTCACAATTTTTAACATTTTTAATCAAATAAATGCAGCCTTGGTGAGCAGAAGAGACTTCTTTCAGAAACATAAAAAAAAAATGTAACTGCTCCAAAATTTTGATTGGTAGTGAATATAAATTTCTATTTTGTAAATGCATGTTATAGATCTTATTGTAAACATATTCAGCAGTGCAAATGTTTTAATTGTTTGTAGTGTTTACTCAGAATGTCATAACTGGATCTTCTAATGGTGTATTACTCTTAAACTCCGCCCCTGCTGCTCTGAGAGCCACACCCACATTCTCAACATCCAATCAACTAACTGATGCACAGAGCCAAACCCCGCCTACATATGTTCTTTTCAATAACCAGTTACACTCAGATAAACATCATAATCTGTCACTGCTTCAGTTTCATGACGACTTCAGGTGAAAAAATCAGCTACACAAAACACACTCCTGTCATCAGAACACACTCACTGCCCATAAACCACACTCACAAGCAGCTTTAAATACTGACATATATAGAAGGAGCACAGTGTCATTCACACAAACACTAATCACCATCACGGTGACACACATGAAACTGAAATAATGCAATAAACATTCATTTAACAACATTAGATGTAACATATAACCCTAATGTACAAAACTGATGAGAAAAAGTTATTTCAACAAAAAAAACATCAAATTTGAAATATAATCAGTGTCCTGACACACACATACAGCACACACAACAGCTCTGAGAACAGATCCTTGTGTTTGGATGAGCGTCTGACGTGGGTGACAGAGTGAGTGTGTGTGTGTGTGTGTGTGTGTGTGTGTGTGTGTGTGTGTGTGTGTGTGTGAGATCAGATGAAGAGAATCCTTCAGAGATGCATGAATTGAGCATTGGAGTCATTCGCTGCAGCTCTATTTCTCTCTGTTGGACGCGTGCCGGAAAACAACCTACACTACACTACAAACTCAAACACACACACACACACACACGTTCAATGATCCAAAACACCATACCAACACACATAAAGCCTCCATAACTCTCCTCACACGCGCTGTACTAACAAGTGCATCACAAAAAATCTGCAAACAGGCCTGAAATGAAGCCATAAAGCTGTAATCTGTGAGTGATCGTCAACTGACTGACAACCAGATTCAGATTCACTTCAATCATGAACAGAACTGAGCAAAGCACAGGAAACTCAACTGGAATTTGAACTGAAATTGACAGCAAGAGGAATTTACTGAATTGAAAGTCTAATTAAATAAATACATAAAAACTGAAGTCTGCCACTCTGAATTCACAAAAGTAATAAATAAATATATAATATATATTTGTAAAAAAAAAAAAAAAGTATTATTTATTATTATATAAAAATTATAAATTATAAAAAGATTAAAAGTAAATACAAATTTATATAGGTAGAATTTCAATAATCTACCTTCTGTCAAATCATCTATTAAACTTGAAACAAATTACACTCATCTAAATTTCTTCGAATTGAAATAAATTTTAATTTTACTTCATTACATTTAAAGTTTAAGTTTATGAAATAAAAAATAAATATATAATAATATGTAAAAATAAAATAAAAAATCTAAAAAATATATTTAAAAAGTACACAAATAAAATAAAGTGATTATATGTGAGAAATACAGTAAAATTAAAAGTAAATACAAAATGTTCTGTGTGTGTGTGTGTGTGTGTGTGTGTGTGATCTTGCGTGAGTGTGTGCGTGTCAGTGTGAGTGTTTGTGTGTGAGTGTTTGTGTGTGTGTGTGTGTGTGTGTGTGTGTGTGTGTGTGTGTGTGTGTGTGTGTGTGTGTGTGTGTGTGTGTGTGTGTGAGTGTGTGTGTGTGTGTGTGTGTGTGTGAGTGTGTGTGTGTGTGTGTGAAGCTCATCCTGTCACCTGTAGATAGAATCATTACTGCACTGCATGGCATCATGTGATGCTGCTGCTGCCGTGGCAACACAGACTAAAGGCCACAGGAAGTGAAGGAGAGTGACGCTACATCAGCCTTTAACAACAACCCAGCAATAACAACATCAGATGCATACCATACGGAAATAATGCTCCAGTGATGCTTCACTCTGTACTTCAGAGTTTAATGCAAAGATGATTAAAAACAAAAAATGGATTAAAATATAAATCTAACACAAAATATTAAATATACATGGAAATTATAATGAAATACTCACATAAATGTAATAAACATAAAAAAGTTTAAAAAATCTAAATTAAACAAAATAACACAAATCAAAAATAAAATACAAAATACAATAACAAAATAAAATCTACTATAAATCTAACATAATTATATAATTATAATTTAAATGTAAAATTAAATACAATAAAACAAATTATACGATATACAAAAACAATTATATATATATATATATATTTTTTTTTTTTTAATTAAATTTTTTTTTTTTATGCTAATGATACTCCATATATAGCCAGGTAAAAATGACCCAAACACAAAACATTTTTTAAAATGGTTATATTTCTTAAAAAATAACTAAAAAATCTGAAAAAGAATGATATGTATTTTTTAGTGTCTTAAAGCATTTGCAAAGGTTTAGTCCCTTACTAAAAACAATGCATTTTTTTAGATTGTTTCATGCATCTAACTCGAATGCTTTATGAAGGTAAAATCCTGCAGAAACAAACGTGAAGGCAGTGTGAACAACAGTCAATCAGTTCCAGTGTTTGAATGAATGAGTAATAAAACACAACCAGCGTGAAATAAAGCATCTGCGTGTCTGATTTACAGCATTCTGACAGCAGGACTATATTTAGTTTGAGTATTTCATCATAACATCCATCACAAAGGTCTGGAGCTGAAGAACACGTGAGCAGACGCTGATTATCATCAACACACACGAGATACAGTGAAAACACGAGCGCTGCATAATAAAACACTGACAATGACTCAATCACAGCGCATAATCACCGCTCGGGTTCTAAAACTGCAGGAAAAACACACAACAGGTGCATTTAGACTGCACAAACACACACACACACACACACACACACACACACACTCACAAACGCACACACACAAAAACACACAAACACACACACACACACTCACAAACGCACACACACAAAAACACACAAACACACACACACACACACACACACACACACACACACACACACACACACACACACACACACACAAACACACAGACACACACAGACACACACACAGACACACACACACACACTCACACACACAAACACACAGACACACACACACACACACACAAACACACACACACACAGACACAGACACACACACACAGACACAGACACACACACACACACACACGTCATCTTCACACGGTCACATGATCACGGCTGCATCTTGTCCTGATGTTAAACACACTGCAGCTCACAGCTGGAAAACATCAGCGCTCTGGAACGCTCAGAACAACATCTGGACGAGACAGACTCGAGAAACACAGCGTCTGTTCAATTCACACTTTATCTGTGCTGGACTTCATCAAATATATGAAAGACCATGTGTCCAATCAGATATTTACCAAACAAATAATCTACCTCTCTCTCTCTCTCTCTCCCAACACACACACACACACACACACACACACAATACAATAACTAACAAATAAAACCAAATGTAAATTTAATATAAAAATATGATACATGAAAATTACAATAAAAATATATAAATGTAAAAAATAAAAAAGTAATCTAAAATATGAAAACCAATAAATCAAATAAAATACACAAAAAAGAATAAATAAAATCAAATATGAGAAATATTATAATAAGATATAAATAAAAATAATGGAAAATAATAAATGTAAATATAAAAATAATTAAAAAAAATAAATATACAATAAATAAAAATCAAATCAAATGCAAATCTAATATAAAAATAAAATTCTACAATATATTTGTAATTTAAAATATACAATTAATAATGCATATAAAAATCTAAAATATAAGTGTTGAATATTAAAACAAAATATAAAAATTAAAATAAGTGCCATCTAAAATATAAAAATAAGATAAAATACACAACATAGAAAAAATAGGCTGGAACCACAATCCCGAGTCAATCAAACTGATCCGCTGCATTTCTTTTTTTACAGTGTGTACAATAAAGCATTGATATTCAGCGTAAAACGGTCAAATGTAAAACCAGATATTAACCAACATGGTGCAAATCAGCTGTCAGAAACACAACATTCAGTTTACACACGAGCTTTATTACTCTACAGCAAAACTATGGAAGGCCAAATAGTTCAAAAACACATGAATTTCAACACGTCAACAACACGTAAAATACACGCATTATACATGTATTTCACATGTTAAATGTGTGTTATAATCAGCTCACAAACAAGTCAAGTCACCTTTATTTATCTAGTGCTTTTAACAACACAGATTGTGTCAAAGCAGCTTTACAGTATTAAATAGGAAAACAGTGTGTCAATAATGCAGAAGGACAATATTAAACACTCAATTTACAAAATGAAGTGTCCCTAACTATGCAAGCCAGAGGAACCAAAACACCATCGGTGACAGAATGGAGAAAAAACCCTTGGAAGAAACCAGGCTCAGTTCTCGTCTGGCTAAACAATCCGTATTTAACGCATTGGTGTGGATTTATGGCACATTCTTCATTAAACGCTCATTCTTCTTCTGTGACGCTGGGGACACGTGTGACCGCGATATTTACTGCCGCTGCGCCACAGAAACACACACTAAAAACATCACCGATGATGACAAGCTCGAGCCCCAGAGCCTACAAACACACACCACTGTAATGAGATGAGAACAAACAGCAGCTGAGGGAGCGTTAGATCACACCGACCGGACGAGAAACACACACACCGGACCGGACCGAACCGGACCGGACCTCGATCTCAGCCGCCTTTATCCTCTCTGAGAAGAGTCATGAATAGATGAACAGAACACTAGTATCATCAGCAGCTAAAAATGGGTTTAAGTCAGTTATTTCTCTCTTTTGCTGTAGTGTGTCAGTAGGAAATATCAGTTTACATTTCCAAACATTCATTTAGCCATTAATAATAATCCAGTGAGATTTTTGAGATCTGATCTGATCATCATCCAGTCTGTCTGGAATGACATGAAGAAACAGAACAAACTGAGACAGACTAAA
>JAFVLL020008020.1:0-11289 GCA_021397915.2 Tor tambroides | reverse complement strand
CCCAGACTTGTTATGGTAAAGGAAGGAGCCCCCCTATATTTTTCCAGATGTTTCTTGTCTGCACATTTTAGCCACGTAGGCACTTTTTACACAGTGGCCTTCGAACATAATGGAAGATTAAATAGATATATTAATGGCAAGATTCACCTTGATTATACTTGATTAATTCCTATTTTTATTAATAAAACGCTTCGTCACTATCTACTAGCCTATGCATATATGACAGAAACAATTCATTTCCTACATTAATCAAAAAGTGAGCAAGATTAGACAGATATTTGTAGATTTTTATAATATGTGACCCTGGACCACAAAATCAGGGGTATATTTGTAGCAATAGCCAAAAATACATTGTATGTGTCAAAATTATAATTTTTTCTTTTATGCCAAAAATAATTAGGATATTAAGTAAAGATCATGTTCCATGAACATATTTTGCAAATTACTTACCATAAATATATCAAAACTTCATTTTTGATTAGTAATATGCATTGCTAAGAACTACATTTGGACAACTTTAAAGGCGATTTTCTCAATATTTAGATTTTTTTGCACCCTCAGATTCCAGATTTTCAGATAGTTGTATGCCAAATATTGTCCTATCCTAACCAACCATATATCAATGGAAAGCTTATTTATTCAGCTTTCAGATGATGTATAAATCTCAATTTCGAAAAATTGACACTTAATTGACACTTGGTTTTGTGGTCCAGGGTCACATATGTAGAATGAATTTAGGTACATTGGGATATTGCTCTAGTTTGCCTTTGAGATGACATTATCTTTGCCATAATGTAATGCATTTTGTACACTTGCATGCAGGATAGTATGAGGCCTCTTTTCATTGCATAATAATAAAGGCTGCAGTTTTTAACACTTTGAGGGAAAAAAAAGATACGTGAGCCACCATATGGGGTTTCACAGATTTGAGAAGCTGCCAGAACCCTCTGGAGAATTTCTAGGCTCTTTTCAAAAAGGGCAGTTTTCAAAACAGTGAAAGTTCCTGCAAAAACTCTAAAGACTGTCCACAGTTCTTCCAGTAATGCCATCATAAGGAAAAAGTTTTAGGCTCCAAGTAAACAGTCTAGAGTTTCTCCAATGGTAACACCACTGTGGTGATGAGCTGAGGAACTCCAAATAGTGCTTCAGTTTTTACATTGCATACTGCTTAGGGAAAAAAACAGACTAAGCTACAAAAACACCTGCTCTTCATGCCGCTGACATAGAAGAAATTAGTGATCATGGCCACTGAAAGAAAGGCAGACCGCAATGTGACTTCAGTTCACAGATTTTATTCAGACAGCTCTGGAGGAAAGAGCAACTTGGGTTGCAGGTGCTTTCTCTGACCACAGCGATGACACCACACCGAAAACTTTAAAATGTCTTAGAATGAGTCTCTCGGCAAAGTGATATGTAAAAGGCAGGAAATTCACCCACCTGTGCTTTTTTATTTTTTTTCTTCTTTTCTTTGTTTTTACATTAAACAAACAGAAATGAATTTCACCTGCCATATTCTCCATCTTTTAGGTGCTTCACATATATTTATATATATATTTATGTTTATCAACACTTTTCTAAAGAATTCAAATATTCAGCCACATGTACTGGATTCACTTTAAAATCACAATAAATATATATATATATAAAAAAACAAACAAAACACATACATAGCAAATCCAATATAATTGGGTTGATATTGGAGAGAGGGAGGACTCGTCAGCACAGACATACAGACCTGGTTAAAAAAAGTAACACAGATCCAAAGGGTTCCTGAGGTTTGCATGTGTCCCGTACAAAAGAACAGTGTAAGGGGAATGGCTTTCTGACTCACTGAGAGGCTTCTGACTGAGGTCAAAGAGCACAGGTCAGTTGGTTTATGAGTTGGGTGGATCTGCCCCGTCCCAAACACGATGCCCCTATCTATATTCCCAATAATATATATATAAAAAAAAAAAAAAGACATGACATCAAGAGTTTTGTCTTTTGCTTTTTCTCTAGAACAAGCATAAATAAGGGACTACTGTAACGGGGCATTTTACTCCCACATTTGTGGAGAAGAAAATTAGTGGTGCCCTTTGAGCTGATGATAAGTCCCTCCTCTCTCTCGTCCTCGGCATCTACCATCAGTAGTGACAACCACGTCTAAAGGCCCTTACACAGACAACGTTTTGCACTGGATGTGAAACTGAAGCTTGACCAAGGAAAAAACAAAAACATAGCTAATAACTCACAATTCACACAATGTTCTTAACTGTCTTAAAAATTAAAAGATTAAAGCAACAACTTGAGAAAATAAATATACAGAGATTGATGCACAAGAGTGTGCAAAGGCCTTTACTGTGGTTTAAGTTCAACATGTCCATGTTCTCCTCCATTCAGATTTTATTTAAAGTAAAAAGCACATTGTGGGGTCACGACAGGACGATAGGCGGGGCTTTACTAGGACAAACAAAACCGACAACAACAAAAGTTAAAGCAACAACAAAAAAATCTTGAATTCTGTACATGTAAACATCACACACTTCCACTGAGTCAAAAAACCAGAAAGAAATCATACAAAGCTTCACATTGGTATACAAAGAGAAACTGAGCTTCAGCTTACAGTTTCTAGTAAGTACAGGAGTAAAAACAAATAAAATACCATAATCATAATAATATTACAAAGCACCACAAAATTAAAATATATCACAGGCAATGGTTGTTACCACATTTGATTGCAGAGTTTAGCTGCACGGTTTAAAAAAATAAAAAGTTGTAGAATTTCTTGCCTTTTCCTTTTTCCTTTCATGTGTCGTGTGTTCACCAACCTCAGATGTCTAGACAGTTTCCTCAAAATCTTACACTTCTAATGTCATTTAGGAACAAAAAGGTACAAAACAAGGTCAGAGCAAACAAAGATCAATGGCCTGGTACAACTTTTGAACTTTCAATACACCAACATATTTATGGTGTAGGTAAATTCAAATGCTTGTTTTCTTGCAATCACCATATAATTACAATAAGCCCAGATACATTTTTCTTTTCTCAACTTAAAGTCCAATGCTTGACGGGTTCACATTCTCCTGCATGGTGTAAAGGGACAAATAATTACAATGCAGAGCAAATAAAGACAGAACATTATGGCTTGAGAATGATCAGCTGCATTTCATAATTTAGGATCATTTAGGTGGTTTTAAGGCTCCATCCCATAAACATTTTTCCTTTGCGGATTGTAAAGTGCTACTATGTCAACCAATTTAATCATTTATAAAGTGTGACATCTGAATATAAATTAACTATTGATCCTGCACATATCATTTTATCTGTTCATCAATGAATCTATGTCAATGAGTAACAAGTAAGAGGTAATAAGCAGGCTTTGAGCCATGTATCAAAACTAAGCTGTTGGAGACAACTTAGAGGTTTTTCTCTTTAGAAGTTGCGTCATTTGGATGTCGTATTCAGTCATTTGGAGACCAATCTGAGATGCATGTTTTACATTTGGAATGTTGAGACTCGCAACATTGATTCCCTTCAGACTGTCAGTGTCCTACAACTGGAGTTTTTAAAGAAAAAGTAAACAAAAAATAGATTTAATTTACTAAATAACACAAAGCAACAAATAAAGCACAACTGGAATGGCAAGACAGAAATAAATATATCCAGATAATAAAAAAAGAATGTTTGCAGCTAAACAGAGGAAATTGCTCTGTTCCGTATAATCATGTTGCAGAGTGAGGACACGGTCCAAGCTATGGCTACAAGACTTGAAGGCCCTGTATTGTCACCACTCCACTAAAGGCTAGAGAGTCAGAGTGAGATCTCACACAACGCATTTCCGAGGGATCAAGTCACAATTGTTTAGGATTGTCTTTTGCTTTTTTTAAAATACAGTTTTTAACGATGGCATTTGTGAACATGAGAAAATGCAGGCAGGAGGAAGAGTGAGGCTGGTGTTTGAAGGGCAATGCATCGTCAATGTTCTACACACGGTTCCTGTGGATGATGCTACCTTAGTCCACCAATCAGTGCCTCTCAAGCTCTTGGGTGTTGCTGACTGAAAGGAAAGGATGTCACCGTTGTTTCCCTTCTGCTAATAGTAGGTCCTTTCTCTCAAACTCAGTATGCATATACAGTATGTGCGCCAATAGGATGTTAAGTCCCTCTGTTTTGATTGGTCCCCGTGAAGATGAAAGTGTCTCAGTCATGAGGTTAGAAAAAAAGAGCAGCATTCACAACTTAACAGAATGTGTTTGCGACGCAATGCAGCATGGGAAATGCAGTCCTTGTTCTTTTTTCTATTTTTTTTTTAACAAGTCCATCTACGGCCCTCCGGTCTGGGAGGTCGATGTTGCTCATGTTCCTGTGAGACGTTTTCCTACAGTGCATGGATGTGCTGAGGATGGAGGTTTGCCAAGGCAACTGAGCATGTAGGAAAGGGTTCAAAGCGTTCCACTCAGCACAGCTTCATTTGCATAATGTCCAACATTCCCAGCCAATAGAATTTCAGCATCTTCTTTTTTGCACTCACTAATCACGGTTTCTTTTCATAGATTTTAAGTGTGCATGTGTAAGCTAGGATGAAATGTATTATATTTAAATGAGGAATATATATATATGTACAAAAGACATCTGGTAATGTGTTTATGATTGAAAATGATAGATTTTCAGACACTGACACACTATAACGATTATCATCTACATTGCACCTTCTCCCCAAACCTCATTAGCATTGAACAGAAGAAGAGAGATCTTACAAAAACCCTTTTCTCTTAGATCTGTTCTATATCTAAAATGGCTAAATCTGGAGCAAAGCTGCTGCATGGATATGTCTATGGTAAGAGAACAACTTAAACATCTGAGGAACTTTTCAAATTCTATAAAACAAGATGCCGTTGACATATAGGAATCTAATCTGACAGTAATATTTTCTGCCATAGAGTAAACTTTAGGCAGGAGAGGACATCATTTTGTGTATGTTTTGGGCATCACTCCTAAAGTTACAGCTATTTTTGTGTGTGTGTGTGTGTGTGTCTCAAAAGTCTGGACTCTCTGTGGTGGACTGATAGCTCTCACTGTGTGATTGTGCTCTGTGCAAGGTGCTTGCAATGCTGCTGTGAGTACAGACACCTTTTGCTTTGTGTTCTGATCATCTCATCGTAAAACAACGTTTAACAAGTCATCTCAACCCTCCGAGAAGGATTAAGCCTCGCTGGACTCTAAGGTAAGGAAATTTGATAAAGACACTATCATGGACATAAAGCTGTCACGAGCAATGTGTGATAGGTAGGTTTATAGAAAGAGCATAGGCAGAGTTTGGGGGGTGTCGGGGGGATGTTTCGAGTGTCTGAAACTGTTTTATCTTTGCTTTTGTAAAGCTAAATTATATTAAATTGTTTTTAAAAAATTATATTAATAAATATATGATCTTTTTATTAATTATATTGTTGTGGACAAAATTAGCTTTTTCTTGTTCTGTGTCAATAAATTTAGTTTGCTTTGTGCACAAGAATCAACAAGATAATTCAAGTGCCTTAAACACTGATTCTAGTGACTGGAATTTCTGTTTGAGTACATTTATTCCCTCTATGTGCATTAACAAGTCTGTGTAAAGCACCTTATATATTATCAGCCAAAAAATAATACTTTAAATGTTAAATAAGGTTAAATTTGGCTGGTAATTTTATTTAGAATGGTAACATAATGCATGGTTTTTATTTTAATATTTTATTGCACTGTAGTAAAATGTTAAAATAAAATCCACGTATTGTGTTGCCTTTCCAAATAAAGTTACCAGTTATTCATGGTTAAACTGCAAGAAAGACCTAAAGGTTTTTATCTAAGAACCCCATAATTACTTTAAAGTTTTTATGAGAGGTAGATTTCATATAAAAGTTGGCCAATATATGGTGCAGCAAGTGAAACAATGACCTGTGCTTTGCTTTTTACTGAAAATATGCAATAGTAATAATAATAAATCATTTACATTTAAATAAAATGTTATGTTTAAAAAAAAATATGCAAAATACAGGTTCATGGCTGGTGAACCTGAGATTATTATGGCTGGTAAATGTTCTCAATTTTGTACCCTGTATGTACGCTTCAGATACAGCTTCTTCTTATCCCCCCATTTTACTCCCCCTAAGCGGTGTCAAACTCCGCCTATGGGCTTTAGGTGTATATGTTTGTAAGTGCACATAGCTACATGTATCTTTCTTGTCATAGTGTGCATTTATGTGTGTGTTAATGAGAGAGACGGGCAGCACCAGCCTGTCTGCAGTTCTCAGTTCTGCTGCAGTATGAGGTTCTCAAGCTCGTCAGCAGAGCGAAGCAGGAAGGCCGCAGACTCACGGTAACCCGCAATCAGTTGCCGAACAGCCGTGACCTCAGGAGGGCTGAGCTGGGCAGATGCCCCTCCACCCCCTCCACCCTGACCATGACTGTTTGAACTAGAGGAGGAAGTGCTGTTGGATGCCAAAGATTTCATACTGAGATCGGTGGGACCTAAAAAAAAGAAAAAGACATTTATGCAAAATAATTATCTAGTAGATCTATAGAAAAGACTAGAATAGGGTTACTACAATATGCAATTCACCCACCATTGGTTTGTGATGTGCCATTGTTTTGGAGGCTGTTTCCAATGGTCCCGTATCCACGGAAACTGTAATTAAGTCCACCATTGGTGTAGAGTTGGTCCTGGGAGTAGGCCGAGGCGGCCAGTGTGAAGCCTGAGTGCGCCAGAGCAGCCGGATCTCTGGAGTTAGGCTTGTCTGCTGCAGCTGACTCATCCTGTATGGACAAAATGGAAGGATAAAGGGATGTGATAAGGCAAAGAAAGACACGGATATCTCACTAAGTAATCTAAAAACCAATCAACATTTTCTGGAATGCATTCAATTCGATTAAAGATCTAGAGATCAATGCGCACATGCACTCACATGGGCCTGATAGATGTCAAGGCGCATCCTCTTAGCAGCATTCCGTGTTTCGCTCTCACATGCTGCTGCAAGGATGTTCTCAGCCATGGCGGAGGTGAGGTGAGGGGGTGTGGGCCGTGTCTGACACCATGGGAAAGGGCAGAAAAAGGCAAATGTCATCACCTTATGAATTTCTTACAATGTTCTAATCTTGTAGGATGGTGTTTTTAAGCCATATATTATTTAAACTGTTACCAATTACTGTAGTAAAAACCTGTATTATTTTAGCCTTTCTCTGGAACTGAACTCATGTAAATGGATATTCTATTAAAGAGTTAACAAAAGATCCGTTAAAAGGGGAAAATAACTATACATATACACCCTTCTGGTTGCAACTGCTCATATACATTCAAGTTTGATTTCTGTAGTTTCTAGAAATGCCTGTCTGACTACATTTAATTCCACTGAGATGCAGAAAATAAAATATTGATTGGCTAAACACTGAACCCCTTCTTTAAGAGCAGTGATTCTCAATCATGGTTTTCAATCATGACAGCACTACACACTCTCAGAAAAAAGATACAAAACTGTTACTGGGGCACATTTTGGACCTTATTTACCCCTAGATCTTAAATGAGTAACATAAAGGTGCATATTAATACTTTAAAAGTACATATTAATACCTAAAGTGTATGTATTAGTAACTTATGTAAGGGTACCACCTAACTGACATTTCTGTGTCTTTTTTTCTGAGAGTGCACATTTTAGATGTTTCTCCCATCTAGCACACTTACTTGAGGTCATGGAGGTAATAAGTTGAATTGGGCTTGGTAAATAATAATGTTCAGTCCCTGTGGTCCTCAAGTACCAGGGTTAAAAAATTGACTGGCTGTGACCGTATCTGCCACTAGAGGGCAGTAGTTTGCCTTCGAATGGTGTGTAGCACAAAAATGTTTTAGCTTGAATTTCATGTTAAACGTTTTGGATTTTCTGTGGTATTGTCATAGCACAGATAATTACGGCAGATGTGCATGTTTGTTTGTCAGTACATGCGCAAATTCCCCTACCTCAAAGCCACCCTTCTTCATGCGGCGACAGGATTTGAGGTAGGTTCGGATACGTTTGCGAGCACGTTCTTGGAACTCTGGGAACTGGCGGCTGCAGGACTCGATGATGGCCTGGATTTTCTCTTTGGGCTGCTTTGAGATTGGAACCATCCGGTCTAAGTTCTCATCCACAAACAACCGCACAAACATCTGAAAACATAAAGAAATATTAGAGCAGTCCAACAAAGGAAACAGAAAAAGATAGAGCATATAACAGGAAAGGAAAACTGTATATAATTTAATCTGATGTTGTCATTAAGATGTAAGCATGAAGGGGGAAGAGAAATGTAAGTGGAGAAACTTCTGCTTTAGCATTGAGAGGAAAATAATCATTAGGGTTCAGCAGGTCACTGAAATGCTTCTATTTTTATTAAAACGAGTGTTTTCCTCAGTGTCATTTATATTACCAGCATAACAATTAAAGAGAAAGGTGGAAATTAAAAAGTCAATATGAATTTCCATATGTGTTCATACTTGCTTTCTCAAGCTGCATGAACTCTACCAGTCTGTGTAAAACCTGACAATCATCTTAATTAGACCAGTATAATTTTAGCGCTTTATATATATGTGTGTGTGTGTGTGTGTGTGTGAGACCCTAGACCACAAAACCAGTCATAAGAAAATCATCCGAAAGCTGAATAAATAAGCTTTCCATTGATGTATGTTTATTGTTAGGAAAGGACAATATTTGGCCGAGATGCAACTATTTGAAAATCTGGAATCTGAGGGTGCAAAAAAATTCAAATATTGAGAAAATCGCCTTTAAAGTTGTCCAAATGTAGTTCTTAGCAATGCATATTACTAATCAAAAAAAGTTTTGATATATTTACGGTAGGAAATTTACAAAATATCTACATGGAACATGATCTTTACTTAATATCCTAATGATTTTTGGCATAAAAGAAAAATCAATAATTTGGACATATACAATGTATTTTTGGCTATTGCAACAAATATACCCATGCGACTTAAAACTGGTTTTGTGGTCCAGGGTCTCACACACACATACACACACACACACATATATATATATTTCAAATATTAATAATTAGGTTTAAATTAGTTTTTCAGTTTTATTTTAGTTCTTACTTATTTCCAGTAAGTAATTTTAGTACTTCAACCTAAACATATTTCGGTTAGTTGCCAAGGCAACATTTAAAACTTTTGTTTAATTTGAGTTTTTGTCAAATATTTGCATTTTAATTTATTTCTGATTTATTTCAATTAATAAAAATGTTTTAAATAGTTTTAGCTTTAGTCCCAATCCAGACCACCATGATTTAAGAATAGCTCAAAATAAATGAATAATTCTTATTCATTTTACGTAAATTACATTTCTTTGATTTACATTTTCAAAAAGATTACTCTACTCCACTGTACCTCCAAACATAAGCAATGTAGGTAATTGAAGCTTAACAGCTAGAAAATACAAAATCTAATGTCCACCATATGAAATATGAGTGATAAAGTAGTTAAGGGAATCAGTCTCACATTAAAAGCTTTAAGTCGTTCAGGGTCCAGGCCCTCAGCGTCATTTATCTTGTCGCTGTCGTCATGGTCATCGTGATCGTCGTCATCGTCGTCTATGACTTGTGAGCGGCCCGGGGTCATGTCCTCCCCGCATGTGCTCAGCTCTGTCTTCACAGAGTCATAGCTTCCTGAGCTGTACTGAGGGGACTGTATAACATACAGTAGTATGTCAAAATCTGAACACCATTACTTTACATTTTAACATATACAGATTCTTAGAATAATGTGGAAAATTTAGTCTCATACCTTGTTACCGTACTCAGTTTTGACAGGGAATTTTCTGTTGGGGTCAGATGCGTAGGATCCGAGCGCGAGTCTGTCGCTCAGGTTGACAGGCTGCTGTCCCTCCTGCGAGGAAGAGGACGATGAAGTGGTGCTGAAGTCCAGCGGCGCTGCGGCACCATTACCGTTCACCTCTCCGTATGGAACCACCCCCTCAGATGCAGGAACTCCTCCTGTCGCCATGGCAGCACCGCCAGGCGGAGTCAGTGCAGGCAGACCGTTAGCTGTGCTGCCATTCTCTGAAGAGGAATCATCTGAGATAAATACACAGAAAGAAATGTTTGAACACGTGTTCATAAAGGCAGACACATGCGGATGTGGGGTCTAGCTGTATGTGTGTCAGTGTGTGTCTAACGGAGAAAGGAGAGTGTGCTGTGTGAAGGTGTTTGTGGGAACATTGTGGTCAACTGTCAAAGCAGTGGAAGGAGGCAGAGGTGAAGAGAGAGATGGCTGGGATGAGGGGGATGAGATGTGTGTGGGGTTCTGCCAGAGTGTCTGACTGGACAGGAGGAAGTATTCGGAAAAACAGAGCTTACAGGGGAAGAGGCGAAAGATGAAAAAGAAAGAACCATTTTTGTCCACTCCTTTAAAGAACAGATGTGACATGCTAAACTCCTGTAGAGTATCTATTGTATATAAAAAACTAAGATGTAATGCAATTTTATAGTCTTGTTTCCAGTAAAAAATACATACACTACTGTTCAGTGGTTTGGGGTTAGTAAGATTTTTAATGTTTATGAAACAAGCCGTTTATGCTCGCCAAGGCTGCATTTATTTATTAAAAATAAAGTAAAACAGAAATACTAATACCATTTAAAATAAATCTTGTTCTGCATATCTTTGTGGAAACTGGTATTTTTTTGTCAGGATTTTTTTTTTTTGATGAACAGAAGAAAAGCAATTATTTAAATCTTTTGTAACATTATAAAGTCTTTATTGTCACTTTGCATTCTGAATAGAATTATTAATTTATTAAAAATCTTACTCACCCCAAACTTTTGAACAGTAGAATTAGGGCTGGACAATAATTCAATATCAACATGTATCGCGATATAATTTTTTTCAATAACGGTGGTATGATTTTTAAACACATTTCCGATATTTCGATATACAGTACCAGTGTTTCCCATACATTGATTTATTTGTGGCGTTTGACTTCGTTGAATAAACATGAGCACTGCATGTTTCAAAATCAAAACACGGCACAGGTGATTTATATGAATGTATCTCTGAAGGGAACCTACTGTCTTCAGAATAGTTTTGATGGCATTTTAATTTTATCTGATAAAGTAGCGTTCATGAGCAGAGCTGCTTTATTTTGCCAGTTCTACCGCTCTCACAGCGCCTCCTGCTGGCAGAGAATCAGATTGCATTTTCAATAATAAGCCGGTCTCCAATTGTTGCTCAATTTTGTGTTTAGTTTTCTGCAGCAACTCACTTGAAGTTTTTTTTTTTTTTTTTTTGGGGGGGGGGGT
>JAFVLL020008018.1:87417-104672 GCA_021397915.2 Tor tambroides | reverse complement strand
TTTTGTGGCAGATTGACAACTGCGCATGTGCATAGCGTGTGTCTGTACGATATGAAAAGGTGAAGAGATATCTTGCTCTACCGACATCTTTATTTTCTGTCTATCTTTATTTCATTTCATTCATTTCTGTTTGTGACCTGAGTTGGATGCTTATGTACATTTTTCCTCACTCATTCCTCATGTATGTGGACGAGTGTGTCGGTGCTTGAGGTGTTTTATTAAACACGGGGAAAACACGCCATCTTCTTGTCTCCCGTGCATTATTAGCACCACACAGTTTTCCCATCCGGGCTGTTTAACATTTCAACTCGGTGTTACATAAAGCAGAAAAAAGAAAGCATCACTAAGAACAAGAGACCAGAAAAATCCGGATACAATGAACTAAAAGGGATTTTTGACCAAAAAAAACGAATTACTTTAACCCTCATGTTGTTCCAAATGTATGCATTTCTTTGTTTTGCGTGACATGAATATATCCTGACGAATGTTTGTAACTAAATAGCTTTGGCGAACATTGACTTTTTAGAAGGAGAAATTTCTTAAAATAACTATTTTTTCCCCATACAGTGAGTGAACGATGTGTGCGTGTATTCAGTGCATCCAGAAAAGTATTCACAGTACTTCACTTTTTCCACATTTTGGTATGTTACAGAATAAAATTCATTATTTTCCTCAAAATTCTACAAACAATACAGCATAATGACAACATGAAAGAAGTTTGTTTGTCTTTGTAAATTTATTAAAAATAAATAAATAAATAAAATCACATGTACAAAAGTATTCACAGCTTTTGCCATGACACTCAAAATTGAGCTCAGGTGCATCCTGTTTCCACTGATCATCCTTGAGATGTTTCTGCAACTTGATTGGAGTCCACACCAGTCTATAAGTTCCCACAGTTAACAGTACATGTCAGAGCACAAACCAAGCCATGAAGTCCAAGGAATTGTCTGTAGACCTCTGAGACAGGATTGTATACAGAAAAATTGGTTACAGAAAAATTTCTGCAGCATTGAAGGGTCACAGAAGCATTTAGTCACTGTTACCCTTAATGGAAGAAGTTTGAAACAACCAAGAGCTTCCTAGAGCTGGCCTCCTGGCCAAACTGTGCAATTGATGGAGAAGGCCTTTGGTTAGTGTGGTGACCCAGAACCTGATGGTCACTCTAGTTGATCATAGATCACTCTATGATCATATATGCAGATGGGAGAAACCTACAGAAGGACAAACATCACTGGAACACTCCACTGATCTGGGCTTTATAGCGGTGTGGCCAAACTCAATCCTCTCCTCAGTGAAGACACATGAAAACACACTTGAAATTTGCAAAAAAGCACCTAAAGGACCCTCAGACTCTGAGAAACAAGATTCTCTGGTCTGATGAACCTCAATTCTAAGCATCATGTTTGAAGGAAACCAGCTCTTCTCATCACCTGCAGAGTACCATCCCAAAAGTAAAGTGTGCTGGTAGCAGCCTCATGCTGGGGGGCTGTTTTTCAGTGACAGGGACTGAGGGATTCATCAGAGTAGAAGAAAAGCTCAATGCACCAAAATATTGAGATAGCCTTAATGAAAACCCAGTCCAGAGCATTCAGAACCTCAGACTGGGCATAAGGTTCACCTTCCAACAGGACAATGACCCTACCCTGCAAACATGTCCTTGCGGGGCCCATGCTGGCTTTTTGCGGGCACAGTGGCCTAGGGCCAGCCCACACCAAACCTAAACAGGCCCAGTGCGGGATTGCCCAGGCGAGGCCTACAGCTTTGGGCTCACCGCAGGCTCTCTGTGAGCAGCCCAAACCATGGGACTGCCCACATTAATCCAATGATGGCCCAGTGTGGGCCAGACATGAGCCTGTTAATAAGAATTTTGTGGGCAGTTTTCTTCCTTACCACTAGGGATGCTAGGGTGTTTTAGGTTTCCTGAAGTAAAGCCATGTGGTAGAGGGAGTTAGCAATAGCAAGCAGCGCCAGCATGGCTCACCTGCTGAACACATTGTGCAGTGTCCTGGCTGGGAAATGTGTCATTTCAAGCCCAGGCTAAAGGAGTTGTTTTTTTGTTCTGTTTTTTTTTTTCTATTTAAAAGTGTACATTGCTAATGTTTTTGCAGAGATGGTACATGTATGTATGGCCTATGTTTGGATTGATGCTAAGAGTTTAAGACAGAGTGTGTGTGTGTGTGTGTGTGTGTATATATATATGTTTCATGAGGTGCCTTCGTGCAAAAAAGCTGCCTGCAAAGTTATTGCCTCATAAGGCAGCAAGTCAGCTGCCTAAGTTTTCAGATGCAGCCAATGTTTTGCCAATGAGCAAAATCTCAGAGGCCCTGTGCTGGGGGCTCTTAGGCTAGCCCTAAGTGGGCCCGTAAAGGGCCAGTGTAGGCTTGTTTGCAGGGTATAAGCACACAGCAAGTGTGGCTTTGGCTCAGCCTGGGATTGGACCCAATCAAATATTTCTGGAGAAACCTGAAAATGTGTGTCTGCCCTCATCCAACCTGACAGAGCTTGAGAGGTGAAGAGGTGAGGAGAAGAATAGCAGATAATTGCCAAATGATGATGATCAAAGTTTGTCGCATCACACCCAAAATGATTTTACACTGTAACTGGTGCCAAAGGTGCTTCAACAAAGTATTGAGCAAAGGCTGTGAATACTTATGTACATGTGATTTTTTTTTTTAATGTTTTTTTTTTTTATTTCAAAGATTTCAAACAAACTTCTTTCACGTTGTTATTATGGGGTATTGTTTGTAGAATTTTGAGGAAAATAATTAATTTAATTCATTTTGGAATAAGGCTGTAAGTAACATAAAATGTGGAAAAAGTGAAGCGCTGTGAATTACTTTCCAGATGAACTGTACATCCCTATTTGAAAGCAAATTTTATAAAATACAAATAAGCTGTACAGATCTTTATTAGAAAGGGTATAAACAATGTTTTTAATGTTAGGTCTATGAACCACAAACAAATATTGCATGTGCACCTGTGGAACAGCCATTAAAACTCCAGGAAACTGACTCTGACTCAAAAGATGTCTAGGGTTCCTGATCACCTGTGTGAACATGCCATAGTCCTGTGACAGGACTGCAGATGTGACCATAGCAATAAACTGCAATGTCCGTAATGTAAGACACTTAACACAGTGCTATAGGTAGACAGTAACGACATCTGATCACCCTTGCAGTGACAAACCATGTGTAAACATGCAACCCCCCGCCACCCCCAACCCCCACCCTTGACGTGTTCAAGAAGAAGATGCACTTTAGTACTTAAGACAGCCAATTTACAAGTAATAAAACAATTCACTTGACTTTGACAACTAAAATCAATATTTTTCATGGCCAACTATTCATTTAACCCAGCAGGATAATGCTGGTCATTATAGCAAAATAAACCCCTTAAAACAAAACCAGGTCACTCTAATTTATTTGCAAATTTGTAATTTATGCCTTGCTTGCATTTGATTCTGTTTACAATTTCAACAAATGAGTTAAATATGTAGAAGATGTACTCGGGAAGAGGAGAAGTTTTTGGTCTTCAGTCATTTAGACTTAATCGAAATGGTGTGAAACTTGGTTACTTTTGTGAGACTTGATAAATGAACACACACACACAGGCAAAATCTTAAAAAGGATTCGAAAAGACTAAATGATCTTTAAAAAAATATTCACACGTGGTCTTCACAGTCCAAAAATGACTGCCATATTAATGGGAAATTTGAAAATACAGAACAGTTTTTGCTGAACAATCTACAAATCAACCATAATGAATTAGTATTTGATAATGTCTAAATATATATCCAAATGGAAAACCTAATAAAAGTAAGTACTATGTCTGAAAATAGACTTACAAGCAAATGTGTGAAAGACAGCCCTATGGAGAGCTACACAGGTGTATTACATACGATTTTATTTTCTTCCCCTTTTTTTGAATTTAAAGTACACTTTATTTACATGATTGTGTTTACATACAATATTGCCAAAGCATTATAAAGCCAGTCATAACAAGAAAAAGATACAATATACATATCCAACCTAACATTTTTTTATCATCATTATTTCTCCCACCAGATGGTGGTTCCATGCATTGGATTTTAGATACCTCTGTTTTTAACACTTTATTAGTTAAAAATAATATTATTTTTATGTTATTTTATGTTTTGTAGAAATAAACATTGCATAATTTAGAGCTAAATGTTACCTAGTACCACGAAAACTCAACAAACACAACCTACAACCAGATCTACGTACAATTTACAAATTGTTGTCTGTTACTGATTCCAAATTACATGACAAAAATTGTAGTTAGTAACGTAATCCATTTCATTACACATTTTAGTAATATAATCACTTCTATATTCATTTTAAATTACTTTTGACCTATCTCGTTTTTCACATTGATATAAAGAGGTTAATCTTGTATCATATTGATGTAAAAGTACAAAGAGTAAGAAAATATATTCAATTTGTTGTTATCAACAACGTGAAGTGCATTAAACCTTACAGTATATTACGTCAAGATTTCCCAAACTGGGCTTGTGAAGGAACTGCAGGGGGTTATGAGTTTAATTAAAAGCCAATAATTCATGAAATCATAAAAATGTTAAATTAAACCAAATAATTTTAAAATGAATTAAAATAAAACACTTACTGAAAAAAATTAAATATTTTATTTGTTTATTTGCATGTCATGTGACCATAGCCAACATCAGAGAACCATGAACATACAAATGTGATACTTCATTATTAAAATATTTATTATTATTTTATTTTATTTTATTATAAAAATCTCAGGGTTACTTCAAATAAAAATACATGAAGTGAAAGTGGATCAGATGACAAAAAAAGTTGGTGAATTTGTGTACTCTGATGTGTTTGAAAGACAAACACCTTCCAAAGTAATACATGGTGAAATAACTGACTGACTGATAATTCAAATAAAAATGAATGTGTTCATCAGTAGTTGATGCAAAGTTGAAACACTTCCTAATCCTGAAATGTTTTTTTTTGTTGTTGTTGTTGTTTTTTGTAAATCCAGTGGTCAAATGCTTTGCAGTTACCTGACAAATGACTGATCTCTGTGTGAATGTCCACAAAACTGGAAGACTTTCCGGGATACAAGAGATTATATTTCATTTAAAAGATGAAAAGTCAATAAATAATGAATCAATTACTGCTATTGTGTAAACAATATGTAATCATGTAATCCATAAAAAGTAACTGTAGTCTGATTACGAGTATTTTAAAATGTAAGTACTTAATTTTTAGAGTCTGATTACGTAATCCAGATTACATGTAATCAGTTACTACCCAGCTCTGCCTATAAACCTATACCAGATAGTTAACACAAGAATTTAAGGTCACCCAGAACCAACTATTCTCTTCGGGAACAAAAGAGTAGTAATGCGTGCGTGGCACGGTCTTTTGCAATAGTTGTGCCTGTAGACGCCTATCAAGAACATTTGTGAAACATTTCTCCGTTACACGTCACCGCCCCGCACATCTCGACAGGCCTTTTATTTCCTATCAATCACGCCGCATGTCCGTGTGTGTTCATTCACACATCCGTGTGTGTTCAGATCTCATGGCTGCGTGGCGCGCGCACGCAACTGCTGGCGTTTTTCGTGACTCAATCATAAAGAGGACAGTGGATGTTTAATTGAATAAAGGAGCAAGGAGAGAGATAGAGAGAGAAAGAAAGAAACAGAGGGAGAGAGGGAGGGAGTCGATGTGGCCATACAGGCTGCAGAGTGTTTATTTATTTGTGCTGGCTCCCCGTTTTCTTTCTTTCTTATTATTTGTCAACTGATTTTCCAAAATGAGGTTAAAAGTTGGATTCATCCTTCGAAGTTTACTGGTCATCGGCACGTTTTTGGGGCTGGTTTTGCTTTGGGCTTCGCTGACACCGAAGGCAGTCGACGATAACCCGTTTGCTGGCGCACTGGTAAAGTATCGCTTTAATGTTCTTGAGTTATCTTGATACGTGACTGTTTTCGTTGTGCTGTTAATTTCACCCTGTGTTAGTATTCAGCAGGCTCGGCTAGCATGATGATTAGCATGCTAACTGCTGCGGTTGTCATGGAGATGAGCAGCGAGAACTGACCGATGAATTGCAACAGACACAGACGTTTATATTTATCCCGAAATGTAACTAAATATGCGTTTCCATTCAAATGAACTAAAACACGCAGATATGGCTGTAAGCTGCTAGCGCGGAGAGCTAAATGTCGCTCTCTACATCCTCACAAGTGTCAAATTCAGTGAAAACTCGGAAGGTCGTTATTGTGGTTTCTGGTTCTTTATTTGAGGCACGCATCATTTATGTAAAAACACATAAAAAGTAGATGTTTTCAAGTAAAATATGATCATTTCCGGTGATCTTTCTAGGTGGTTTGCTGTTAAGGGGTCTTCGAGATTGAATAGGGGGTCGATATGCTTGCGACTGAATTAAAGGCCGAATAAAAGACTCGACATAGAAGACTAGAAGACACTCTTCTCCAGTTTCACAAGAGATTGTATAGAAATGTATTGTATAGACACTGACACGTGGCACACTTGACAGCTTTCTGTCAATGGCTGTAACAGCTGTCTGGTTTACCTTGGCTTGTAGTTAACGTTGGATTTATTTGCACACTATTTTTGAACAGAGCATTATTTGTACGGAGTCTCTTCTTTGCTTACTCGTTTCCCTTTAGGTTATGTTTTACATAATGGGTTCTTATGTAAATGTTTGTTTGAGATCGCTGGTATCGATCTTTGCATATGGCCTTTTAACCCTGTAACACCGACTTGAAATAATAGTCAGAATCTATATTTTGTAAATAAATGTTTATTGAACCTTTATGCAACATTTAACAACAAAATCGTAAAAACTTTTCCTTTTGTTTCTTATTGAGTATTATTTGATATGTCAGGCTGATGAAGTAGGATATTGTAAGAATATGAAGCTTATACTTGAGGAAGGTCATTTTTGAGGCTCAAACTGAGCAAAAATATGCACTTCGTTGCAGTTACATTATATGGTCAACATTTATGATATTCAGCTTGTAAAGTAAATCAGTGAGATTTTTATTACAGTATAGCAGACATCTTACATAAAATGTACATACATATCAGCTATCTATCTGTATTTCCCAGTAATGTCTTTGTTTGATGATATTTTATGCTTTTATGATCAGAGCTCTGTAGTTTTTAATGTGGGACAAAACAATGCAATACAATACAGTGATGACTGAGAGAGGGACAAATAAACTTTCCTTGAAAGCCTGATGTAGCATAATTGATCACATTTTAACATGATTTCTCAAAGTATATATAATCAAGTAAACCAAAGTTGCTTCTGTTCAGTAAATGTTCATTTGAAAATATTAGTAACATAAGTTAATCTTACATTTACTGTATAAAAAAACATTAAGGATTTCAAAATGAAAAGACGTGTACCACAACCTAGACTATAACTATTTTAAACAACAACAACTATATTTTTTAGAATTTTATCACCACCACTTTGTCTCATATATTTGTCTCATTTCATAGGCAGGACGAGATGCAGATAAACTCTTGCAGCCCAACCTTCCCAATAATGACATGGCCGACCAGTTCAAGCCGGTTGTTCCTTGGCCCCACGTCGAAGGAGTTGAGGTCGATCTGGAGTCTATCCGCCAGAAAAATGGTGACCAGCCAAACCCTGCATTCAAAGCCCAGAACCAGCAGAATGTCATCCAGAAGCAATATATCACCTTCAAGCCTCACACCAATGTGTATAGTGAACCTGTGTTGAAGAAAGGAATTCTGGGCAACTTTGAGCCTAAGGAACCTGAGCCTCAGGGAGTCCAGGGCGGACCGGGAGAGGGCAGCAAAGCTTTCGTCCTGGGACCGGAGTACAAAGATTCTGTTCAGGCCAGCATCAAGGAATTTGGTTTTAATATGGTAGCCAGCGACATGATCGCTCTGGATCGAACAGTCGACGACTTACGACATGAAGAGTGAGTATGAGGACACAGGCCATTCTTATTTGTGAATGTATTTGGGTGTGTGTGAGAGGAGAATGTGGGTGTGGTGGTAACTTTGGGATTTTGGACATTTTTTTGTTGTTTTTAAAGGCTTTTTGCTTCACAAGATATTAACAGGATGATCCTCTCTTGTTTTAGCATGTGTTTGACTACAGTTTTTATTTTAAAAAAATATTTACTCAAGTTTAAGATACTCAGGCCACACACACACACTATAGACAGTCAGGTCTGACATGTTGGTTTTCCAAGTTATTTTTGTGATCACACCCAGAAAGATGAAAGCGATAAGGACACACCTTTTTTAAACAAGCTTTTTCAGTGGCATAGTAGATGATGAACTACCTGCTTCTTTAGCCACGTCATTTCTCTTTTTTTCAGTTCCCACTAACAAAAAAATACCCATTCATTTTGCTCATGGTAGCATCACAATATCATAATTTTCATGATGTAACACCATGGGACGTGGAAGTAGCTTGGTGAATATCAAAGTACCTTCTGATAGAAAAAGTATACTGTGGTGCAGTACATTAATGGTAGTATCTTATACACTTTTCACTCAGAGGATAGTTAGTACTCAAAAGATAATGTGCTGCACTCTATTACTAATGTTCCAGACGTTAAATAAGATCGGCATTATGCCCATAATTCAGCCACCAAAATGTTGTTTGGCCACGTCACAGCTGAATGATAAGCTGCAGTCTCTCTCATTAACTCCCCCCCAAGCTGGAAAGCTGGATTATCTGCCTGAGACTGCTTTATAAATTTACACAGTTTCAGAACTGACCTGAGGCTTTACCAACAGGTCTAACTTCATATATGACCCCTGTAGGTCATCCAGTTTGGACATTGTTTAATAGGATTTCTTTTCTGACATAATTATATAATGGTCACACCTCAGAGTTGTTATACATTGAGTTGATAGTCATAACAATATGCAGCATCAGCAGTTTAATCATTTACTGCAGTTTTATGGCATTGTAGTCAGAGAGCCTGAAAATGGGTTTTAAAGGGATAGTTCACCCGAAAAAGACATGATCATAATTTACTCATGTCATTACACAATACACTGTTATTTTACCAGCATTCTTCAAAATATCTTCTTTTATGTTACACAGTCATACAGGTTTGCAACGACGTGAGGCTGAGTAAATGATGACAGAATATTCTTTTTTGGGTAAACTATACTTTTCATGAAAATTGTATTGAACTTGACCAGTATACTTTCTTGAATTTATATAAATTCTGAAAATTTTAAATTTTGACTCAATGCCAGGATGTCTTTAAAAGCGCACATGCATGCTTGCTAAAACTCACTTTCTCCTTGAGAAATCAAACCCGTTTTTAGCAGAGAAATCTGGGTATCTGGATCCAAGTCAGGGCTGAAACAATGTACACTGCTGTTCTTTGGTCCAGGCAAGGTGTAAAGGTAAAAAGGTAAATGTTACTGGGAACAGAACAACCTGCACTGATTTTTGGTGGCGTTGTCATTATTGGTTGGTAAATGGCGCTTTCAAAACGATCAGGTGTGTTAGATATTTGTATCTCTCTCATAATTAACTATGCTGATTTAAACCGAAACATGATTATATTATTAGAGCATTTGTATTGGTTGTATTTCCTTTTGAGATACTGAATTGTTGGTGAGTGTGCACAGTGATACCAACCTTTGTCTGAAGATGTCAGTGTTTTCTCTGAAGTGAGGTTTTGCTTCAGTTTATAATTGAGTCATGCCGTCCTCGTGAGACAAACAAGCTGAAGCATGTTAACAGCGAAACATTTTGTCATTTTAAATCTGATATCTTTCTTGTCGGCACAAACGGGTTTCTTGAGGCAGTCACTTCAGCCTTGTGAAAATGACATCGCTCATTGTGACATGAAGGGAAACAGACATGAAATTATTCATCCGTTTCATGCATTTAAAGCCCTCCAAATAATCAGTCACATATATAACATATTCTAGCCTTTAAAGAAATTGTCAGAATACACTGCTACTGTTAAATTGATTTGAGTCAAATAAGGTCAGTGCGGTTAACATTACCTGAAGAGACCCTGACTTTAACCCTTGTTTTGAATTTCAAAGCCAGCTAGCTAAAAGACTTCATCCACCACAAGGATGTGGGTTTTGTGCTTCTTCATTCTGACAACATTTGTAGTTCTTCTATAGTAACTTCTTAGCAGCTTAAGTATTTAAAACTCATATTTGAAGTATGTGTAATTTTTATCCTAGAACAAAACATGAAAGTATCTTCGAGTAATCTCTTCAAGACCATATTTTACACACAAATCAAAAACTGGTATTCAGATAATCCAATAGAAAATCTCTAGGGAGCATATGATGAATTAGCCCTTTGAGTTGGCCTACAAATTGACATCACGACCGAACATTACCTCAGAGATTCAGTGCTAAAATTAGCTAAAACATGTAACTAAATAGCATCCATCGCTGTAGTTTCAAAGAACAGTTAGCATTAGCATTTAATGGTGACAGCTTGTTTTTGAGTAGTGTAGCACACCCTGATCTCCATTGAGACTGAATGTCATGGGAGTGAGTTGCTCTTCCAGTTGAGTGGCTTTACTGTGCTGTGTAAGACAAGTTAGGCCTTACGACTTGTTACATGGCACTTAAATCTGATGTTAAAAGAGGCTAAACTGCCATATGAAAAAAAGTATTGCTTGCAGTATGTTGCAGACAGGAAACAATATATTTTTTTATGGTTTTGGGAAGGAAATGTTTTGTATGTTACAACATCTAATGAGTTTAATCAAGCCTATATTACATGCATATGCTTGGCGTAGGCAGATCTGTGTCCTATTTACTTTAGGCATCAAGAGTTTCGTCATATATATATTTTCTGTTTTGTAAGCTGCTCAAGCTTTTACTTTAAATCTTGTGTTTGCACGATATAAGAATTTGTACATAAACTAAACCCTAGTGCAAATAACGCACCTGGAGTCTACAAACAAACGCAAAATAGTTTTCATTATTATGCTTTTTTGTGCTTATTGTTCAATTCCATAGCTCAAGTAGGCCTGAAATTTAATCTTTTTCCAACTGCCTCTATATTCCTACTATAACGCTTTAAAAAATAAGATAAGAGTTTGTGCAATTCAAACTCTAGTGTAAACAACATTTCTCCTCCAGTCCCACACAGAACTGTCAGTTATCTACTTTAAATTCGAGCTTAGAAAGAGAATGAGGAAGTGTGTTTGGGCATTGCTCTCCCTTTATACAGAGGAAACGGTGTGCAAAGTTGCCGTTTCCTGTCTCACAATTTGCTTCCACAGGATGGAGGTGGATGCAAGTGTGTAAGAATCACTAATGCATGCTATACTCTGTGTGCAAGTGCACACCATGAGATCAAATCCACAATAAAATTCACTTTAAAAAAAAGTGTGCTTTATAATACTGTGTATATATACATATTTGTCTGTAGGTGTAAATACTGGCACTATGATGAAAACCTCCTCACCTCCAGTGTGATCATTGTCTTCCATAATGAGGGCTGGTCCACCCTGATGAGGACGGTGCACAGCGTCATCAAAAGAACCCCAAGGAAATACCTGGCTGAGATCGTCATGATTGATGACTTCAGTAACAAAGGTAGTGTGAACGTTGTTTTCATTTCTTCATCAAACACTCTACATAGCATGTGTGTACTCTGTGCTTGTCACTTTTTTTTTTTAAAGTCGGCACACATACTGGCCTTATTTTGTGCAAAATTAAAAACAAAAAAAACACTGAAGTCATATTTACAGTGCTAACATGGAAAAGAGAGGTGCATTGATGCCAGTGTTTCTTAATAATCACAAAGGAGACATAAATTACTTAACTTGTGTTGGGGAGTAGCTCAGCTGCTTTCAAATCAGTATAGATATTTCAGTAACTGGAAGTAGTGTTGCTGTTGTTTACGTCCCTTACACATTTTATTGTGTTGCAACAGCCGAGTAAACAGGCAATAATCAAACACAATTTCCTGTCCTCCTTATCAAAAACCATTAGGAAGTCTGAATCTGAGTGAATTGTTATCTTGTCCATTTGGTAATTTCAAATAAAAGATTTAAAACGGTACCAGTTCATTTAAGTGAAGTGTTCATCACTGTTTTCTTCTTAGTAATAGACTTTACATTAGAGAGTTTTCTAATTTTATTGTATTTAGTGTGAATTAATCTGTAAATTAGATGCAAAGAAAATGTGATAATCTTATGCCCCTTCTGATGCTGATTCTCATTGAATTAAAGTTGTGAAGAAATGTAAGACAGATGTTTTCTTCCACATTGCAGTGTACATCTGAGTGAAGCGGATTATTGAAAAAACAAATTGTAGGGCAGGAACTTGGTTCTATCCATCAGTTGTTAATTGGATGGAGGCAAATCAACAGAATATGAGCTTAGGGTTGATTGTAAGAAAGGGGTGGGGTTTAAGCAAACTAAATAGTCAGGGACACATCACCATAGAGAAGTCTGTTGTTTTACCGGAAGATTGAATATTGACATTTTTATTAAGAATTATAGGGTTTAAAAACAAAAAAACTTATGCACAGATGATGCGTTCAGTTTAACGTGTTAAAAATATTTAATGCAATTAATGCAGGGGCGGAGCTAGGGTTGGCCACCCCACTCACAACTGCTGTTTCTGTCACTTTTTCTCTTGACAAGAAGTGCATTTATTCAGTCGCAGAACGTCTTTACGACCACATCAAACGGGAGACATTTCAGACGCGCGCTCCAGCTTCACTTCAGCGGCAGGCGCGAGTCAAACGAGTGCGGAAACGGTACTGTGCTCGCAGCGCATGCTCAATTGCACGCACAAAGGTGCCGGCGCGCGCTGTAGCCTGTATCATTTCATATCAAAGCGCGAAATAAACTACGTGCATGCAATGTCGTGGTCAGTTAAGTCATGATGTTACCAAAAAGGCGATTAAAGCTGCCTTAAAACTGTGCGTGCATGAAGCTGGAAGTTTTGCCTCTGCACGTTATATCGCTCATACCATATTGACATGGTGCTCATCAGGTACATTAGACTATATATATATATATATATATATATATATATATATATATATATATTATTAGTGCTGTCAAAATTAGCGCGTTAACGCATGCGATTAATTTTTTCTGATTAACGCGTTAAAAATATTTTAACGCAATTAACGCAGGGGCGGGGCTAGGGTTGGCCACCCCATTGGCAAACTGCTGCCTCTGTCTCTTTTTTCTTGAAAAGGATTGCGTTTATTTAGATGCAGAACGTCTTTATGACCACATCAAACAGGAGACGTTTCAGACGCGCTCTAACTTCGCCTCCGCGCCAGGCGCAAGTCAAACGAGCGCGGAAAAGATACTGTGCTCTTAACGCTCGCTCTTCAAATACACGCACAAAGGTGCCGGCGTGAGCTGTAGCCTGTATCATTTCATATCAAACAGCGAAAGAAACTACGTGCATGCAATGGCCTAGTTATGCCGTCAGTTAAGGCATGACGTTACCAAAAAGGCAATTAAAGCTGCCTTAAAACTGCTTGCATGCATATATGCGTCACATTTAAGAACATGCCTCTGAAATGGTTTTAAAAACTGTCCTGAGGCACCCCAGCACTGTCTCCCTCATCTAAAACACCCGATTCAATTCGTCCGTTCATTAGTAGAGACTTTAAGACCTGAAGTGGGTCAGAAAAGGTAAAGAGAGTTGCATGTCAGATCCGCGTCACGTTCAGCAGCAGCAGTTTTTAAAGCTATAGCAGGCAAATAAACTAATAACCAGCTGCTGTGATGTCTATTAATCCAAGAACCAAAGAAAAAAAGAGGAAATCAATCACTTTTATAGCTTTAATGGGTTCATATATATTTAATTTAGAATTTACTGTTTGGTGAGTATTCATTTTCTGTATATTTCTACTGAAGGGCACAAGTAGCTAAATATGTAATTTATTGTGATGATTGTTTTAAGTTCACTTAAATTAGAAGTTAAGTCTAATAAATGTTAAAATTTATAGATCTAAATTATACTGTAATGCTGACTGGCTACAGTCAATGGTTAAATATGCAGGGGAAAAAACTATTTTATAGAGACATCAGTAGTATTGATATCAGTGATGCTGGCCTCAATCATAAAAAAGATGCCATTAAAGAAATATTAAAAATATACTGTCTTTATGTTGTTTGTACATTGTACATTTGAAGATTGAATGCAAAATTATTGCAATACAAAAGTATATTTAAAAACTTTAATGTTAGGTGGAATTAATCGCGATTAATTTTAGAAAAATGTGCGATTAATTAGTTAATTTTTTTTAATCGATTGACAGCACTAATACATATATATATAAAAACATGATCTGACAGTTTTTGTTATTGTTTATGTGTTCTCTCATTAGTTCATCTTAAAGAGAGGCTGGAGGAGTACATAAAACAATGGAATGGGTTGGTCAAACTGTTCCGCAATGAGAAGAGAGAGGGTCTGATCCAGGCCAGGAGCATAGGAGCCCGCAAAGCCACCTTGGGACAGGTTTGGGCCCCATTATCAACATAGTGTTTAATGGGTCTACATAAATGTGATTCGTTTGTGTCACATTGTGGTTCTGTCCTTAGGTGCTGATCTACCTCGATGCTCATTGTGAAGTTGGGGTGAACTGGTACGCCCCACTGGTGGCCCCCATTTCAAAAGACCGGTATGATTTAAGCTCTAGGGCCTTCGAGGATACATTTTTTCTTTAAATAAGTTGAATTTAGATTTAATGTTTATGAAAAATTTTGTACCATTTTTTTTTTTTTTAAGAGAAAGGTTTCAATTGGATGACTCTGAAAAGGTGATGTGATGTAACCTAAAATTAAATTGTAATATTTTCCTTGCACCTTGAATACAGATGAGTGTGCACATCATTGATCAATTTTGTTTGTAAATATTGAACAAGTGAAAAAGTTTTTATTTTAATATATCATTAATTCATAAATATCATTACATTTCTGTGGAGTTGCAGTACATGACATACAGCCTAAACTTTTGTATTGTCATAAAAGGTCAAATTATTTGATATTTTAAGAGACTTTTTAGAGTGTCTGCAGTGGTCTCGTCTGTGCTGTTTTATGTTTCTGCGTATTGGTTAGACCACATAATGTTAGTTATCTGGACAAGTTATTTGAATATTAATATAAAATATAATTACTTTTTAAAACATTTCTTTCTAATGTGCTACCCAGGTATGTTTTATTTTCTTTTTTTAAATCTTAACCTAAATGTATGTTGTGTTAATGTTGCAGAAAGGTCTGCACAGTACCGTTGATAGATTACATAGACGGCAATGATTATACCATAGAGCCACAGCAGGGTGGGGATGAGGACGGTCTGGCGCGAGGCGCCTGGGACTGGAGCCTCCTATGGAAAAGGGTGCCTCTCAGCAGCAGGGAGAAGGCTAAGAGAAAGCATAAGACAGAGCCTTATCGGTAAACTTCCAACCTCCCATAAGCATGATCATTAAACCCATTCTGTCTCTCTTTTGTTTTGTCTCCCCCGTCCCCCTTGTCTGTGTGTGTATGTATGTCCATGTTTGCTTGCATGGACATCCCTCTTGCCTCTCCTCCGTCCTCTGTGGCCATGTTTAGAACGGCGTGCACAGTGCCTCTCATAGATTCTATTAACGGCAAGATTTTCACCATCGAGCCCCAGGGGGGTGGAGACGAGGATGGCTTTGCCAGAGGAGCATGGGACTGGAGCATGCTTTGGAAACGCGTGCCTCTGAATAGCAAGGAGAAGCAGAAGAGACTAACTAGAACTGAGCCCTATCGGTAATTTAGAGCCATAGTCCTGAGCTGATTAGGGCTGACCACAATACACATAAGTGGAGAGACCTTGCCTCTCACTTATAAAGACTGGTGGTGGTCTGCTTATCTCTGCTTCTTTAACAGTTTGGCTCTTATGACACTCATTAAATATTTCCCACAAAGTGCTAAAGCTGTACGCTAACTGCTGTGAAGTGGTCATAACGCAATGAAGTGATTTTAACAAAATACTTCATATATTATGACTCCACCATGGCTGTTCTGGTGAAGTCGCTACTGCTAGAACTACTAAACTAATGACTCGTGGACCTTGTTTCTGCTTCTCTTTGCATGCAGTCTCCATTCTGGCATGTTTACAAACTTATCTCTCCTGTGGTAGTGACTTGGCATAAGCGTACCCAAGTGCATGTGCCTAGTCACCAAACAGGGGAAATTGTGTATGCTGCTTGAATTTTTACTTGCACTTCTTTACAGTGTCATATGTTTTCTATATGTTAACAGTTTTCAAAAGCTGTTTGAAAAGGTACAGTGGACCAGTAGTGCACAACACACCGAAATCTCCACAACACAACGGAAACAAGTCGCAACACAATGAAATTAGCACAACACAATGGAAACAAGCCACAGCACAACGAAATTAGCGCAACACAACGGAAACAAGCCATTACACAGCAAAATTATTGCGTTATGGAGATTTTGTTGTGTTGTGCACTACAGCCACCGTAAAAAGGCACTGAGACAAAACATGAGCATTCTTATTTAAATAGGAATGCTTTTTTATTTTTAAGTATGACAGCATTATACTGCTTGGTTTGGTGTTTCTTTGGCTTTGTTCGCACTACAAGAAAAAATCTGATTTTCTTTTTGCATCAAATTTGATTTTAAAATGTATTGTTTAGACTGTTCAAACTCACGTTACATGTGGCCAAACACACACAATATTATTTGCATATTAGTAAAAAAAAAATGTAAAGCTTATCAAAATGTATTTTTTCAGACTACAAAAAAAACCACTAAATGAAATTCAGATTTTTACTGCCAGTCTGAACAAGACCTTGTCTATTAATGTTCTAAAATACCGTACTATAAGTGTGTGAAACATAAGGGGGAAACAAAAACAATTCCTGACAGGTAAATATGTGTGTCAGGTCTCCTGCGATGGCTGGAGGACTCTTTGCAATAGAGAGAGATTTCTTCTTCGAGCTGGGCCTCTATGATCCAGGCCTTCAGATCTGGGGAGGAGAAAACTTTGAGATATCCTACAAGGTAAAATTTTATTTTAAATTGCTAGTGCTCTCTTTAAAATTTCATTAGATTTTTTTCGTTCTCCAAAGTGTGCATACAAGGTAATTCTGTTTCTGTGTTCCTATTTTTTATTTTTTTATTTTTTTATTTTTTTTTTTTTCCCAAGACTTGTTTGTTCGTTTGCTTGCTTTTATTTTAATTTGTTCTATATTACACTAAAATACTGATTCTG
>JAFVLL020008018.1:31631-87317 GCA_021397915.2 Tor tambroides | reverse complement strand
AAAAAAAAATAGACATGCAGAATATGGTCATGCATGTGCTTTTTAAGCACTAATATACAGCCAATATGTTAATAACAGACATGCTAATAAGCCACTAATTAATAGTGAGAATTGTTCCCTATACTAAAGTGTTACCAAATGATCCATTGTTACATATATCTGTGAGTGGCAGAAGTATGTGAATCTTTGATTTCTATATCCGGTGTGACCCCATTTTGCACCAATAACTGCAGCTAAATGTTTCTTGTAACTGCTAATCAGTCCTGCACAACATCTTGTAGGAGTTTTAGTCCATTCCTCAGTACAAAACCACTTCAGCTCTATAATGTTGGTGAGTTTCCTTCTATGAACTGCTTGCTTCAGGTTCTTCCACAACATTTCAGTTGGATTCAGGTCTGGACTTTGACTAGGCCATTCCAAAACATTAACTTTGTTCTTCTTTAACATTCTTTGGTAAAATGACTCGTATGCTTGGGGTTGTTGTCTTGCTGCATGACCCTTTTTCTCTTTAAAACTCAGTTAACAGACAGATGAACTGACATTTTCCTTTAGAATTTGCTGGTATAATTCAGAATTCATTGTTCCATCAATTACAGCAAGTCAAAATGGCCCAGATGCAGCAAAACAGGCCCAAACCATGATACTACGACCACCATGTTTCATAGATGGGATAAGTCCCTGTTGAAAAAAAACAGCATATGCTGGTTAGGTATGTTTTGAAGCATGACTGCTGATTTGAGCTGGTTTAGGCTGGTCCTTAGCTGGTTTAAGCTGGTTATGCTGTTCATGAACTGGATTAAGTTGCTCATGTGCTGGTCCTAAGCTGGTCCTGAGCAGGAGCTAGTTGCTTAGGACCATCTTAGGACCAGCACATGACCAGCTAAGGACCAGCTTAAACCAATTTATGACCAACTTAAACCAGCTTATGACCAGCTAAAGACCAGCTTAACCAGCTCAAACCAACATCCATGCTTCAAAACATACCTAACCAGCATATGCTGTTTTTTTAAAACAGGGGTTTCTTTGCTGGAATGCAGTGTGTTCTTTTCTCCAAACATAACGCTTCTCATTTAATACAAAAAGTTCTATTTTGGTCTCATCTGTCCACAAAACCTTTCTCCAGTAGCCCTCTGGCTTGTCCACATGATCTTTAGCAAGCAATTTTCTTTTTGGAGAGCAGTGGCTTTCTTCTTGCAACTCTGCCATGCACACCATGGTTGTTCAGTGTTCTCCTGATGGTGGACTCATGAGCATAAACATTAGCCAATGTGAGAAAGGCCTTTAGTTGATTAGAAGTTACCCTGGGGTCCTTTACAACTTCACAGAGTATTACACGTCTTGCTTTTGCAGTGATCTTTGTTGGTCGACCACTTCTGGGGAGGGTAACAGTGGTCTTGAATTTCCTCCATTTGTACACAATCTGACTGTTGATTCTTGGAGTTAAAACTCTTTAGAGATGGTTTTGTAACCTTTTCCAGCCTAATTAGCAGCAACAACTCTTTTTCTGAGGTCCTCAGAGATCTCCTTTGTTTGTGCCATGATTCAGTTCCACAAACAAGATCAGACTTTGATAGATCCCCGTTCTTTAAATAAAACAGGGCAGACACTGACACCTGAATTCATTCCACTGAATGAAAACACTTCTGAACAGATGGACTCTAATTTCACCTTCAAATTAACAGCTAATCCTAGAGATTCACATACTTTTGCAGTGCACAGATAAGTAGCACTGTTCAAATGAAAATCATTTTTTTATTATTTCCCTCAATTCATCTCATAGAACCTGAAGCGGGTGGCAGAGACATGGATGGATGAGTACACAGAGTACATCTATCAGCGCCGGCCTGAATACCGCCACCTCTCCACCGGTGACCTGACTGCTCAGAAAGAGCTCCGCAAACACCTCAAATGTAAAGACTTCAAATGGTACATGAACACTGTGGCCTGGGACCTGCCCAAATATTACCCTCCTGTGGAGCCACTGCCAGCTGCCTGGGGAGAGGTGGGTGATCAAAGACCCTGTTAAAAATGTGCATATGCAAGGGTTGAGCAAAACGCAGAATTTAATAACTGGCTTTCAGTCATTCTATTCATGATTTGGAATTTGAATTGGATTATCTACATAAAGATGCTGAATTGGAACTTTAAAGGGAATGAATGTAAGTGGCCATGAATATTAAAGAAATCAGTGCAGTTACACAACAGAGCAATTTTAATAAAACAAATTTTTGAACAGTGGTATATATGCTCTAGCTAGCTAGCTAGATAGATAGATAGATAGATAGATAGATAGATAGATAGATAGATAGATCTGTACAGTTTTGACACTGCTGCCTTTTTTGTTACACCCTGTTTCTCTTTGTTTACCCATAAGTGGGTGCATAACATTTCCCCACTTACTTGGTTTAAGTTACACACTAAAAATGACACAATCGTCAATACATCTTATGTGAGACAGAGCATAGATGCCAGTAGAGGTATAGGCGTGTGTATGTGTGTGCATATGACACAGCGTTTATGCGGAAATGTTCATTGATTTATGAGAAGCACTGCCTGGTGAGATATAACATATTTTTCACCAAAGACAAGCAGGCGGCCGATCCTCACCTAAACCCGCGCTGTCTAATATACAGCGACATCACATCGTAACCATTGTTTGCATCACTGCTTCCTAATTCATAAATAAACAGAAGATGCGTAATACATTTATTACTCAAGCTGATACAGGACGACAGGCTATTCAGGTCATTCATTATCATCTGGGTTTCCTGTGCCAGAACAGCGGTTCTCGGGAACACGTGTGGAGAGACGGGCCTGCCATTTTTCTCCATCTGCAGTTCTGCCATGTCTGTTATAGTGGGGGGTATTTAATATGCATGGACTGATTCCCATCTTGTGCATTTTGATGGGCCTTTTTAATCACTGCTGAATGATGTACCTCACAGACATCATGCCTTAATGAATCCCCCCGGGAACACCATCTCCTCTTTTTTCAATCCCCTGCCGTGATGTGTCAGAAATGGCAAGTAATAATTTACAAATGTAATTAATTTCCCATCCGAATTAATTGGAGGGCTGACGCTTACCGTAAAGCGTATCCATCCATCCGAGCTGCACATGGCAACTGAGGTAGTAATGGAAACTGTTTCAAATGTTTCTGTGGAGGCGGCCCAAAAAAGTCCATTAGCCAACAACATGCCGTCCATTTCACTTATTGGCTCTCTATGCATTAGCGACGTAAATTGATAGTAAAAAGGAAAAGGCTGTGTGGCGTGTGGCTGGGGAACCTGCTCGGTTGAAATTTATGCATGGTAAATATCTTCTTTCCTGAGGCGAAATGATAGTAATTTGACTGTCAGGCTGATAGCTTCATACGCCACGCTTTCTTGCTGGTCTGCCCGCGCTGCCACCTGTCACCCCACCTGATGTATTGCACAATAAAAGAGGCTCATTGGACTTTCGATGCCACCCCCATGGGCCGTGACAGAGAGAGAGAGGGGTAGCTAAGAAGTGAAACGTGCCCTTGTCGGCATTTTCAGCAAAGGACAGGGGTCACCGTCGACATGACCTCCAGCTGACAGGGCAGCAAAATGGGTAAGCAGGTTGTCAACCATGTGCCACTCGCCCACCTGCACACGTATATACTCTCTCTTTCTCACCCACAGCTGTTTCATTGCCTCTTCAATACACTCAGATACTTTAAATAATGCAATCAGCAGACTTTTCAGCCACTTCTATGCTCATAGCCATTGCTGCCAAAGGCTGTTATAGTATAAATGCAGTTCTTAGGTTTCCTGTGGCTTGAGAGGAAGAAGAGAGGAGAGACCCATGCTGATTTGGTCTGATTCTGCTGCATTTACCTCTAAAGAGCTTGTGATTACATGCACTCTTCTAGTGTAACCTCCTATGCTTTGATTTATATTCTTGCTTTATTTTGTGGTATAAATATTATAAATCAAAATGTAATTCTTTTGTGCATCACAAAAAAAGTGCTACACCATGAACAGGTAGTAGGCGCTGATGATTTGACTTGAGTGGCGCTTAAAATGATGCAAGAGGAAATGTTCTTGCTGTTTCTTTCTAATCAGCACAACCTCCTGCTGAATTCTAGAAAAACATTCGAAATGATGAGAACAGAGGCTTTCGAAAAGCCACAAAACGGGCTTTGAGCTTCTTAAAACATACTGGAACACATTTATAGCTGCTCTGACTTCACAGAAATGGGGTTTGGTAGTAAATTGCTGGCATCCAGCAGTAAATTAGATTCTAATGCATGTCTTTGTTACCGTGTTGAACAAGTCAAATAATTCATCCTGAAAACATCACTCGTTGGCAGGCACAAGGCGGGTCCAAAAGAGAGCGCGAGGCTGCTAATAGACAAGAAAATGAATTAAACATGTTTTCTTTTTATAACCTCGGGAACAAAAATGAGCTTTTAAGAATAAACTGGCAAGGCAGAGCTTGGTGTGACCTTGCTTTTCGCTTTCATTTTATTCCATTTGTCAGACTCGTCCTCGCTCGATTCTCCAATCCAGCTCATTTGAAAAGAAATCACAGTTCAACTCGGGTGCACCATTTCCTTTCCCGTAAACAATAAGCAGTAAAGTGTTGACCTGAACTGTAATAAAGACCAAAGCAAGGGTTAGGACTTTTCATTCTGATGTCACGCATTGTCCTCACCCGGCTCAGAAAGCTTGTTGTTGCGTCCATCTTCTGTAGAAACCAGTTTGATTGCATTAGTTTTCAGCCGTGGTTTAAACTCATTCAAGCATTTCGAGTGATTTTTAGTCTTTCTGACAGCGAGCAATAGCAAATGCATCTAGTCACCAACAAGAAAAATCTGCTTTAAGTCATGCGTTCACAGAGCAGAACGCATGGAGCAGAACTTCATGTTGATTTGTGCTGCCTACTAACTGATTTCCAATTACTTTCAACAGTCATGGCTTGCCAAGAGCTCAAAAACCCTAAATCCCTCACCTCAATCGTTCAGGACTCATGAGCGTGAGAAAAACATATTTGAGGAAGCGGGCTCCAACAAACACTCTGTAATCTGTTTCCTCTTATGGCCTTGGTATGCAGTGCACAATTTCAGCAGTGGAAGCTTATGCATTGTGCATGCACTACACTGCACAGCATAATATGTTCCACCACATTTCATCCTCTTTGTTAGGTCTCCTTTTTCTGTTTGTGTGTGTGTGTGTGACCTTGCCCCAGGCCCCGGTCCCCTCGTGTCTCCCTAGTGAGGTGAATAAGTGAGCAGAATTGGCCCAGAACTGCTGCCCGCTCTTCTGTGTCTGCTCAGGAGGCAGTGGCTCCAGCCACTCATGCATTATTGAGCTGCACTGTGACAACAGTCGGTACACCTGAATGCCTTAAAGAAAATTAGGCGACCTGGACAGCCATTCAAAAAATGAAAAAAAGAGACCAATTTAAGGACAAGGGGCAGCGGAACTCTCTAGAGTTCATGCAGTGGGGAAAGTGCACACGACTTTGTGAACAGGTGTATTTTGAATGAATCATTATTTAAATAGACCGATTTAGCACTTGAATAGATTGGAGACCAAGGGTCACATTGTACCTCACTACACAGTTGGAGAAGAAGTGAAACTTTTGGCTAGCTTACCTTGAATCCACATCCAAGAGCACTGTAGAGGTGATTGTTGTTGTCAGGAAGTCTAAATGGTGTAAACCACATACCTCATGTGTAAATATTTAATAATAGAAAGAATCTGCAGATGCTTTTGATATTCTCAATTCATTAATGTGCATCATTTTAGACATTTTAATATTCACAGAACTGTCAAATCTCAGCCAGCATTTGTTGATAGAGAATATTGATTACATTTTGCTAATATATTATCTATTCCATGGCAAAATTAAGAAATGTCATGAAAGTTGTTCTGTAAGAGTATTATAGTATAGTATAGTATAGTATAGTATAGTATAGTATAGTATAGTAAGTGTAGTACAGTATTGAGGTTTTATGGAAATTGCAATAAAGACCAAATTTTGTAAAAATGAATATCTGGAATAGAAATTATTAACCAATAATTAGTCATTTTTGCATTATGTGGCATTGCTTTCAGCAAAAGCGTATTGTGGACTTAAATTATATATGGATAAATCAGTATTTCTGGTAGATTTAAAAAAATATATAAATTAATAAGTATAAATATATATATAAGTAATAAGTATAAATTATTATACTTTTTTGTGGTGGGCTTAGTTAAAAATGTTGGCAGGGCAGAACATTCCTTTTTGTTGAACCATGTATAATTTATTCAGTACTGATAAATTATATAATAAACTTACAATATTTAACAGCTGAAAAAAAAAGTATTAGTATTGTGTATTTTATGCTTATTAGAGTACTCTTCTCATGTCGCCTATTTTGAAATTTTATGTGTGAAGCATTGTTTGTATGTGTGGAGTTCCTGGCTGTGTCCAAATCCATGATTTTCATGATGCTACCTTCAAACACAGCTGCCTATGTACACAGTACAGGCAGCGAGGCAGATCACTAGCTGAAATAGTGCTTATGTGTGTATTACAGTACAGATTTGTCTTACAGACTTTTTGATCTCCAATTCCTTGTTCTTGAACCTTGTTAGATACAATGACAATGCTAAGGCTAACCTTGTTAAATCCTTGTGCATTTGAAGGCAGGCCTTCAACAAATTTATTTCTCTGTCCATAGATCCGTAATGCGGAGTCTGGTTTGTGCATCGACTCTAAACATGGCTCCACGGGCACTGAGCTGCGGCTGGACACTTGTCTGAAAGAGGGAGCAGAGCGAACATGGGCACACGAGCAGGTATAAGGCTCCAAACTGATACTTTAAAGACATGATAGCATGACATGAAGCTCATTCTGTGATAGTCTCCTTGAAATTGAGAGAATGGCTGTTCCCTGTGGTGGTTAGATTTTCACGTTTGGCTGGAGAGAGGACATCAGGCCTGGAGATCCCCTGCACACCAGAAAATTCTGCTTCGATGCTATTAGTCAGAATAGCCCCATCACCCTGTATGACTGCCATGGTATGAAAGGCAACCAGCACTGGAGCTACAGGAAGGTAATACAGTCAAAAATGTGAACATAGCTACTCTTTCTTATGAAATACCACGAATGTATGAGAATTACTGTACGTAGTAACTAAAAACATATCAGAACTATCTTTTGTTTTAACTTCTTTCAAGTAGCTTCTTCAAAACTTGCCTTTTCATAGATTACAGGTCTGGGGTCAAGGTTTGTTTAGTCGGTAAGCCCCTGCTGATAACGTGTTCTCTGATAAAATAAAAATTTAAAATAAGACTCGGGCTGAAGAAAATGCCTCTGTCTCTGCATCTCACTCCAAATATTTCTCAACACAGGGACAAGAAAGGTGTCAGTGAATAAATAGGTAAACAAAGTAACTTGCATTACTTATTTGAAAAAGTAACACAGATATTTTCTTGTTAATTTAAAAGTAATGCGTTACATAACTAGTTACATGAAAAAAGTAATCTGATTACATAACTCACGTTACTTGTAATACGTTACCCCCAATACTGAATTATAGCATATAAATGTAAAAAAAAAAAAAAAGTTTTCATCTTTGTAATATGTAGGCATAAGTCTTAAGATTTATGTAAATAAATACATGCATAAACATTTAAAAAAAAAAAAATGTGTGTGTGTGTGTGTGTATATATATATATATATATATATATATATATATATATATGCATACAACTTTAGATTAATATAAATGAATGCAAAATTGAATTGTTAATGCTTTAGGAACATGTATACTGTATATAAATGTATATGCCCTTTAAAAATAAATAAATTTACATCTTTTAAGAAAAAGTAAGCAAGTTCAGTAGGCACAATATTTGTCTGTAAGAGCAATATAAATATTAATAAAGACAAGTAACGGAATACAAAAGGGTTTGATGTTAATGGAGATAAAATCCATTACGGTCTACATGAGTAATGTTTTACACCCAGGTGTTACGTTTTCATATGGCTTCATACATTTTCATATACCATCTCTAAGGAAAAGCCGCACCTGTCTTCCTCCATATTCCCTCTCCACATCTTCTTTAGGAGGTCAATAAAGTATATCTACAGCAACAGAGCACCGATAGGACTGAGTGTATACCTTGTTACAGAAGCCCCAGTGGACTAACGCCTAGCGCTCTGGGCCCATCACTAACGACGCTGCCTAATACAGAAGCTCAGTTTTTCCAGCCCTCTAGCGAGGTAAACTGAGATATTCCCTCTCACATAAGAGCTTTAAGGTGCCAAGCAAAGAAATCACTGTCATTGCAGGATAGGTCAATGATGGCACTATAGAGAGAGGAAATATACAGTTGAAAGGAAGAGGTGGTACCTGGCAGTGGAGCTGCCTGAGGCACAGAGAACAGTAAATCAACCCAGGGGAGAGCGGCACAGAACTGGAGCCGAAAGCCCGAAGGCATGTCCCTCCTCTGCTCAGCCTGATCACTCCCTCAGGGACACATCCTCTATTTTTTCACCGGCTCTGTTTGGCATACTCAGTAGTTTCTAGCGCAAAAATATACATGCCCTGTGTGCTGTGGAGAACGCTTTCAAGTGGAAAGTTTCTTTGTTGTCTTCCACTTTTTGATAGGAGATTGATGTTGAAGCGCTCCCCCATTCTTTCACTTTTATTTACCTTTCACCTTCCTCTACCTCCCACCCCTCTCATCCATCATTTATCAAATTCTCACATTTCCCTCCAAACTTGAGCCATGAAATGAAGTCAGTTTTTCTGATTAGCGTATTCCGTGTTTGGTTCTTCAGTTCCACCCCTGTAATCTGACTGAAGGCTAGTGGGAGATAAAGCAGGATTAGACCTCCACTGGAGTCACGGTGACTGTGTTTCTTGTTTATTTATTTTTTTATTTCTCTCTCTTTCTCCATCACATCTTCTTTTTGCTCCAGGACAAGTCTTTGTACCACCTGGTGAGCAACGGTTGCATGGACTGTAGCCCCGGCGATAAGCGGATTTTCATGAACAAGTGTGACCCCGAGTCTGAAACACAACAGTGGATCTTCCAGAAAGTCAACACTACCGTTCTGGACAAATTCAACAGCGGTGCCAGCTCATAGGACCTGGGGTTGTGGTCAAGCCAATCAGCTGGCTTCCACACATACACACACCTCCCACAATCCTTAACGTGGGCCTGGATGTTCTTACTGTCTGGCTTTGGGTTCAGACTGAGCAAGTGCAGGCTCTTGAAAGAGGGGACTAGAAACACAGAGAGACACAAGGCTGGTGGAAACGCATCCACAATGAGCACCTTGCTGGTCGAGGAGAATACAAACAGCCTGGACTCTCTAGTAGGGGTTTAACTTGGGCCCCCAGTTGCTCCTTATACATTGACAAACAGTGCAGCTTTAGGACTTCGGAAGTGGAGTCTAGTGAAAGAATGTCCTGTATCAGTCCTTGAAGATTGCATGGGGGATTTGTACAAAACCAGAAAGTTTGCTCTCTGATTTTTTTTTCTTTTCTTTTCTTTTTTCTTTTCTTTTCTTTTCTTTTGTATTGCTATTTATTTTTCTCTGGGATTGTTTCAACTGCATATTTATTTGTATTTATTTGGTGCCTTTTCCAGATTTAAGTTATGTGTATTGACTCGGTTTTCTCATCTCTTGTACCTGTTAGAGTCAAACTTGGGTCGAGGTGTTGGGTTGACCTAATTAAATGAGATCTTTGACTTTTTCAGTGGAATCTATCTTGTTACAGAGTTTCTCGTCTATAATTAAAGCAGAAAATGAGTGGATGTGTGTCTCTTGCCTGTGTAGTCTCTTTGTCATGCTGATAGATAATCTCAGAAGTGATGGTTTGGCTCCCTCTGATGTTGAGCCATAAAACTATAAAACCTTTTAAAACTATAATTTATTATTTCAGCTTTAAATTCACTGAACCTCGAGTCACTCCTTTAGTTTGGATATTGCACTACTTGATAACAAAATCTGGTCTGCATATTGTTTGCTACCTGCTTTTTTTGACTTACCTGTTAACGACATTTTAGTGACAGCAGCAATTAATATTATAAATGACCTTCCTGCAAGGTAGAAATGTGTCTTTTCCTTTATAATGAATAAAGGACAGGTTATTATAGATTTTGTTGCTTTTATGGTGTTAAGTAACATGTCTTACCCACTCAATTTGAACACAGGCTAAATATTTAGCAGATCATTTCCAAATATTTTATTTGTATATTTCTATAACATCAATAATTAGCAAATATGTACAGGTAAAGGCTCAATACCACAGTAATATACTATCTTTTGGTGTGGGTTGCTGTAAGGTGCTTATATAGAGCTATAAGTGGTCAAACAGGGAAATTATCACACCTCAGCTGTTAATTCATTTTATGGTTATCTGTGGATATCAAATACCCAGGTCATTTTTGTGAATGTAATTTTGTAAATTAAAATGCATACCATCATATTTTTTGCTCTTTGTTGGGTAAACAAATGAACATGATAAAACCACAATTACATACATTAAAACAAGAGCCAGACAGGCCTACATAATGAATGAGACTTTAAATGTTATTCAAAGTTTTTGTGCTGCGTTTATGTAGCCTAGTTGTTATTCCTGCTGACTGAAAAAGGATTTACTGACTTGCTGGATCAAATCTGTAAATCTGTATGTTTCCATTCTTGAACACTAGGGGGAGTTTATCTCCTACAAATGTGTTCTTATCTTACTGCAAGTGATTCATTACTGATACGATTAAGTTCAACGTTACAAGCAGAGTGAATCTCACAAAGATTTGTTCTTTATGAGTTTTTCTTTGTGCTTTCATTTTTATGTTCATTTATTTTTTTTTCTATCCAAAGTGTAGTTTATGAGTTGTCGTGGCCGAGTGGTTAAGGCGATGGACTAGAAATCCATTGGGGTCTCCCCGCGCAGGTTCGAATCCTGCCGACAACGGTTCATTTAGTCGCAGCTGTGCTTTTGCTCATGGGTGGGGTAAACGCAGTAGCCTACTCGAATTCCGAGAATGGGCTGCCATACTGTGCTACATGCACATCACGATTCTACGTTGTGTAGCTTCCAGTCAAGAACTTCGGAAATGAGTTTTGCGCTCTGGACGTTTTGTATGTGTGTATTTATCTTAAGGGTTACCATGTCATGAACTGGTACACAATTCTGTTGTTCAAAAGAATCTCTCTCACGTGTTAATTACCTAAAGTTAATGAGGACATAGGCTACTATAAACTTCCGTTGATTTTACAGGAAACAAATACATAGCCCTACATAAATTATATCACAATGACTACAGATTAATCAAGCTAAAATGAAATTTTAAATTAGGACTCTTTTTTCCCAAATATACACTTATGTTCCAAAGTTTGAATTCGTTACAATGTTTAATGTCTTTTTTTAATATTTTACTTTAAACAATTATCTTATGCTCACTAGACCAGCACTTATTTGAACATAAATGACAGTAAAAAAAAATGTAATATCGAGAAATATTTTTTGAAGAAACCATGATGCAGTCAGATGGTGTAGTTACAGAATCTAGGTGATGCTAACCAGCAAATGCTAACCGTGGTTTTTGATGGATCCATTTAGAGCACATAACCACATACAGACAATAGACACTCCCACTTTAATAATAGGCTAGTTAGTACAAAGCATGAATGGCAGATGTTGTATTTTAATAACTGCAACTTGAACTCGGAATTTAAACTGTTATATAGTAAAAATGGAAAACACCCTATTTAGAACATAACAGACAGTTGTATGCCCTTGCAAATTAGGGAAAGGTAGGGCGACCAGATGTCCCGGTTTAAACAGTCTTAGGTGTTTTAGGAGGTGTGTCTCGGTGCTGTGTCTCTGGTTTCCATAACAATAAGTAACAATAAGAACTGCTCTTAAGCAATTTCCACTTTAGCATGGGATTTATATTGATTAAATAAAAAAATTGTGTTATTTTAGGAATTATCTTGAAATCTTCAACTAGTTTACATGTAAATGTGTAGTCGACATTAAGCATGACAGTCCATAACATTATTTCATCATCTTAAGCCCAGTATGACACGATAAATGAGAGAATACATGTAATTTGCTATTTTAAAAATGTATTTGTTGTTTAGATTCTTTAGGTGACTGGCAGAAATCCAGGTTAAAATCTGAAAAACATGAAATAAAAAGGGATACACATTTTTTGCATTAGACTTATATCAGGAACATATCCAGAAGCCAGTTGCTATGGGAAAGGTGTGCAATTTTACGATTTCTCCAGTTTTATACCCATGCAAGTGCTAATTTGGCGCCATCCTGTGACTGAAAACGGTTACTACGACTACCCGTTGTAATAAAACATAACATGAATAGCGTTATTATTGTCAGTGAGCATAAAATTATTAATAGACGGATAAAAACCCCCAAAAAATCCTCAGTTAAACCAGGAAAAAGAAAGCATCGCTAGGAGACTGAAAGAGACGGAAAAATCTGGATGAATGTAAACTGAAAGGGATAGTTGACCAAAAAACTGACCCTCATGTTTTTCCAAATGTATGCACTTCTTTGTTTTGCAGAGAACATATTTTAAAAAATGTTGGTTTTAAAGAATGTTGGTAAAAAATTAAACCAAAAAAGCTTTTGAAATGTTTTACTTTACATGTAATGAATCTAAAATATATGAAAGTTTCACTTTTTGAAATGTTACAAGAAAGAACTTTTTCACAATATTCAAATTTTTTGAGATGCACCTATATATATATATATATATATATATATATATATATATACACACACACATATACATATATACAGTACATATATACAGCGGAAGTATTCAAACCCCTTCATTTTTCACGTTTTGTTATGTTGCAGCCTTATGTTAAACTACATTAAATTACTTTTTTTCCTCATCGATACACTCCATACACCATAATGGCAAAGCAAAAACAGAACTGTCACAACTTTGTAAATTTATAAAAAAAATAAAAAATCTGAAATAAGTACATTGCATAAGTATTCAAACCCTTAACTCAGTGCTAAGCTGAAACACCTTTACAGGCTCAAGTCTTTTTGGATGTGATGTAATAGCTTTGCTCCATCAGCATTTGTAATTTTCTTGCGTTCTTCACTCTCATGCCTCTCAAATAACAATAGGTTGGATGGGGGCAAATGCCCATTTTAATGGTTCTCCAGAAATATTTGATTGGGTTCAAGGCCAGGCTGTGGCTGGGCCACTCAAGGACATTCACAGAGTTGTTTATAAGCCACTCTTGCTGTGTGTTTAGGGTCACTGTCCTGTTGGAAGGTAAACCTTCTGCCCAGTCTGAGGTTCTGAATGCTCTGGACTGGGTTTTCATTAAGGCTATCTCTATATTTTGGTGCATTGAGCTTGTCTTCTACTCTGATGTGTCCTTCAGTCTCTGGCGCTGAAGAACAGTCCCACAGCATGAGGCTGCTACCACCACACTTTACTTTTGTGATGGTACTCTGCAGGTGATGAGCAGAGCTGGTTTCCTTCAAACATGATGCTTAGAATTGAGGTTCATCAAACCCATGAATCTTGTTTCTCAGAGTCTGAGGGTCCTTTAGGTGCTTTTTTGCAAATTCCAAGTGTATTTTCATGTGTCTTCTCTGAGGAGAGGATTGATACTTGCCAAACCAGCATAAAGCCCAGATTGGTGGAGTGTTGCAGTGAAGTTTGTCCTTCTGTAGGTTTCTCCCATCTCCACATATGATCATGGAGCTCAACTAGAGTGACCATCGGGTTCTTGGTCACCACTCTAACCAAAACCATTCTCCATCAGTTGCTCAGTTTGGCCAGGAGGCCAGCTCTAGGAAGAGTCCTGGTTGTTTCAAACTTCTTCCATTATGGATAATAAATGCTACGTGATTCTGTGAACCTTCAATGCAGCAGAATTTTTCTGAACTCTTCCCCAGATGCTTGAAACCCAATACCAGAGCCTGTTTCTGAGCTCTACAGGCAGTCCTTTTGACCTCAGGGCTTGGTTTTTGCTCTGATATGCATTTTCAGCTGTTAGACCTTTTATTAAGATGTGTGTGCCATTCCAAATCATACCCATTCAGTCGAATTTGAACGTTAACTTCACTCAAAGTGTAGTAACATCTACAAACAATATCAATGCTCCTGAGCTAAGTTTCAACTGTCCCAGATAAGGGTTTGAATACTTATGCAATGGAATCATTTAAGTTTTATATGTTGCAAAGATGTTAAAAACCTGTTATTTGCTTTGTCATTATGATGTATGGAGTGTAGATTGCTGTGGGGAAAAAAGTAATTTAAAGCGGTTTAACATAAGGCTGCAACATAACAAAACGTGAAAAAATGAAGGGGTTTGAATATTTCTGCAAGGCACTGTATATGTGTGTGTGTGTGTGTGTGTGTGTCTGTATATATATATATATATATATATATATATAAATTCATGATAGTGTAATTGAAAAAGATTTTTATAAAATCCAAATAAGCCGTATCCAAATAAAATATCGTTATTAGACAGTGTTTAAACAATGAAATATTTAAACAATGAGTGATTAAATACTGAAACAATTGTTTGAACAATTTAACAATGTTTTTTTCATGCTACAAACAATTATTGCATGTGCACCTGTGGAACAGCCTTTAAAACTCTTACGGTTTACAGGCAGTGGGCATATAACAACTTAGGACATTAAAGAGACCTTTCCACTGACTCTGAAAAACACCAGGAGAAAGATACCCAGGGTTCCTGATCACCTGTGTGAACATGCCATAGTCCTGTGACAGGACTGTAGATGTGGCCAGAGCAATAAACTTCAATGTCCGTAACGTAAGTCACTTAACACAGTGCTACAGGGAGACATGAAAGGATATCTGATCACCCTTGCAGTGACAAACCATGTGTAAACATGTCACCCACCCAAGAAGAAGTATAAGAAGGAGGTATATTGCCAAAGCATTATACACAAAACCAGTCATAACAAGAAAAATACATTATTTTTTTTATTTCTCCCACTAGATGGCATCAATCTGGTTCCATGCATTGGATTTTAGATACCTCAATTTTAAACAATTGAGTAGCTGAAGAAAATAATATTATTTTGAAATGTTATTTTATGTTTTACAGAAATACATATTGCATAATTTAGAGCTAATTGTTGTCTAGTGCCACGAAAACTCATCAAAACACAAGCTATAGTCTACACCAGAGGATTAACACAAGAATTGAAGGACATCCAGAACCACTAATCTGGGACCCTTGTTTATCTCTGTCTCTTCGAGAACAAAAGAACAGTAATGCACGCGTGGCACAAAGCGACAACTCTTTGCAATAGTTGGAAGTCTCCATTACACGTCACCACCCCGCACATCTCGACGGGCCTTTTATTATCTATCAATCATGCTGCAGGTCCGTGTGTGTTCATTCACACATCCGTGTGTGTTTTGGTCTCATGGCTGCGTGGCGCGCGCACGCACGCACGCACGCAACTGCTGGCTGTTTTGTATCACTGTCTTTTCGTGACTGAATCATAAAAAGGACAGTGGGAGTTTAATTGAATAAGGGAGCAGAGGAGAGAGAGAGAAAGAAACCGAGAGGGAGAGGGAGGGACTCGATGTGGCCATACAGGCTGCAGCGTGTTTATTTATTTGTGCTGGCTCCCCTTTTTATTTCTTTCTTATTATTTTTCAACTGATTTTCCAAAATGAGGTTAAAAGTTGGATTCATCCTTCGAAGTTTACTGGTCATCGGCACGTTTTTGGGGCTGGTTTTGCTTTGGTCTTCCCTGACACCGAAGGCAGTCGACAACAACCCGTTTGCTGGCGTACTGGTAAAGTATCGCTTTAATGTTCTTGAGTTATCTTGATACGTGAGTGTTTTCGTTGTGCTGTTGTGCTGTTAATTTCACCTTGTGTTAGTATTCAGAAGGGTCGGCTAGCATGATGATTAGCATGCTAACTGCTGCGGTTGTCATGGAGATGAGCAGCGAGAACTGACCGATGAATTGTAACAGACACAGACGTTTATACTTGTCCTGAAATGTATCTAAATATGTGTTTCCATTCAGATGAACTAAAACACGCAGATATGACTGTAAGCTGCTAGCACGGAGAGCTAAATGTCGCTCCCTACATCCTCACAAGTGTCAAATTCAGTGAAAACCCGGAAGGTCGTTACTGTAGTTTTTTATTTGAGACACGCATCATTTATGTAAAATTACATAAAAAGCTACTGTTTTCAAGTAAAATATGATTATTTCCGGTGATCTTTCACGGTGGTTTGCTGTTTCGGTCCTGATTATGGACTAAAGGGGTCTTCGAGATTTAATATGGGGGTCGATATGCTTACAGACTGAATTAAAGGCCGAATATCAGCTCAACATAAACGAGTGTTCACCGACACACACACTTTCACAAGCGATTGTATAGAAAAATGAAAGTGTGAGCACGCTGACACGTGGCACACTTGACAGCTTTCTGTCAATGGCTGTAACAGCTCTCTGGTTTTCCTTGGCTTGTTATTCTGGCATAGTAGTTAACGTTGGATTTATTTGCACACTACTATTATTTGTACGGAGTCTCTTCTTTGTTTATTCGTTTCTCTTTGGGTTCTGTTTTGCATAATGGGTTCTTATGTAAATGTTTACTTCAAATCGCTTGTATCAGTCTTTGCATATGGCCTCTTAACCCTGTAAAGCTGACGTGAAATAATAGTCTAATAGTCAGAATCTATATTTTGTAAATAAAAGTTTATTGAAACTTTATACAATATATAAAAACAAAATCTAAAAAAAATTACATATGGGTTTTTTGTTTAGTATCGTTTGATGCATTAGGCTCATGGAGTAGGATATCGTAAGAATATGGAGCTCATACTTGAGAAATAAATAGCAAAAAGATTAGTTTTAAGATTTTAGATTATTAGATTTTTATAACAGTATAGCAGACATCTTACATAAAATGCACACAATTATCAGCTAGCTATCTATATTGCCCAATAATATGTCTTTGTTGGGTGGTATTTTATGATTTTATGAACAAAGCTCTGTAGATTTTATTGTGAAGCAAGACAATGCAATGCAATACACTGATGATTGAGAGTTGGACAAAAAAACATTCTTTAAAAGCCTGATGTGTCATAGTTGATACTCACATTTTTACATGATTTTTCATGTTCATGATTTTTCAAGTATAGATAATCAAGTAAACCAAAGTTACTTCTGTCCAGTAATGTTCGTATTAAAATATTAATAACAACATAACTTATTCTTACGTTTACTGTAAAAAAAATAATTAAGGATTTTAGAATGAAAAGACGTGTACCACAACTTATAACTATAATATATATATATATATATATATATATATATATATATATATATATATATATATATATATATAATTATACTATAAAGACTTTTACTTGTTTAAGTAAAGTATGAACTCATCATCAGTCAGAGGGTGGAAGGCATGTAGTAAATTGTGTACAAAAGGTTTTTCAGCAAGTTTTGAGTGTGTTGATAAATAGGAGATTCTTGTATCAAATATGATATAAAGGATTGTAGTGTTATATAAATCGTAGTGCTATATATATTGTAGTGCTATATATCATATTATGTTTATAGGGTTAATGTACTTCTAACTAAAGTAGGTAACACTTCTAGCAAACACCAATGCTTTGTCTCATATATTTGTCTCATTTCATAGGCAGGAAGAGATGCAGGTAAACTCTTGCAGCCCAACCTTCCCAATAATGACATGGCTGACCAGTTCAAGCCGGTTGTTCCTTGGCCTCATGTCGAAGGAGTTGAGGTCGATCTGGAGTCCATCCGCCAGAAAAATGGTGACAAGCCAAACCCTGCATTCAAAGCCCAGAACCAGCAGAATGTCATCCAGAAGCAATACATCACCTTCAAGCCTCACACCAATTTGTATAGCGAACCTGTGTTGAAGAAAGGAATTCTGGGGAACTTTGAGCCTAAAGAACCTGAGCCTCAGGGGGTCCAGGGTGGACCGGGAGAGGGCAGCAAACAGTTCATACTGGGACCGGAGTACAAAGATTCTGTTCAGGCCAGCATCAAGGAATTCGGTTTTAATATGGTAGCCAGCGACATGATCTCTCTGGATCGAACCATTGGTGACTTACGGCATGAAGAGTGAGTATGAGGATGCAGGGCATTCTGATTTGTGAATGTGTTTGGGTGTGTGTGAGGGGAGAATGTGGGTGTGGTGGTAATTTTGGGTTTTTGGGCATTTTTTGCATTGTTTTTAAAGACTTTTTGCTTCATGAGATATTGACCAGATGCTCCTCTCTTGTTTTAGCATGTGTTTGACTACAGTTTTTATTTTAAAAATATTTACTTAAGTTTTTTAAGATGCTCAGGCCGCACACACTATAGACAGTCAGGTCTGACATGTTGGTTTTGCAAGTTTTTTTGTGATCACACCCAGAAAGATGAAAACGATAAGGACACACCTTTTCAAACAAGCTATTTCAGTGGCATAGTAGATGATGGACTACCTCTATCTTTAGCCACGTCATTTCTCTTTTTTTCAGTTCCTACAAAAAAATTTTAAAAATACCTATTCATTTTGCTCATGGTAGGATAGGATAGGATAGGATAGGATAGGACGTGACGTGTGGCCAAGTATGGTGTCCCATACTTGGAATTTGTGCTCTGCATTTAACCCATCCAAGTGCACACACACAGCAGTGAGTAGTGAACAAACAAACACACGCACCATGAACACACACCCGGAGCAGTGGGCAGCCAATGCTGCGGTGCCCGGGGAGCAGTTGGGGGTTCAATGCCTTGCTCAAGGGTCTCACCTCAGTTGTGGTATTGAGGGTGGAGAGAGCGCTGGATATTCACCCTCGACCTTCGGGTTACAAGTCTGATTCTCTATCCATTAGGCCACAACTGCCCCTAAATAGCATTTATTTAGGGGCAGTTGTGGCCTAATGGATAGCCTCACAATATCATAATTTTTATGATGCAACACCATGGGACATGGAAGTACCTTGGCGAATATCAAAGTACCTTCTGATAGAAAAAGTGTAGCACATTAATGGATGTATCGTATACTTCCTTCACTCAGGGGACAGTTAGTACTCAAAAGATAATGTGCTGCACTCTATTACTAATGTTCCAGATGTTAAATAGGATCGGCATTATGCCCAGAATTCAGCCACTGAAATGTTGTTTGGGCACGTCACAGCTGAATGATAAGCTGCAGTCTCTCTCATTAACTCCCCTCAAGCTGGAAAGCTGGATTATCTGCCTGAGACTGCTTTATGAATTTATACAGCTTCAGAAGTGACCTGAGACTTTAACAACAGGTCTAATTTCATGTTTGACCTCTGTAGGTCATCCGGTTTGGGGACAAACTCATTGGTTAATAGGATTTCTTTTCCGGTGTAATTATGAAATGATTGCACATCACTTTTGTCATACATTGAGTTGATAGTAAAAACAACATGCTGCATCTGCAGTTTAATCATTACTGCAGTTTTATGGCACTGTAGTCAGTGCCACTCCTTTTGCAGAGATCCTGAAAGGTGAGTTTTAAAGGGACAGTTCACCCGAAAAAGACATGATCATAATTTACTCATGTCATTACACAATATGCTGTTATGTTACCAGCATTCTTCAAAATATCTTTTTTTATGTTGCACAATCATACAGGTTTGGAGCGACATGAGGCTGAGTAAATGATGCCTGAATATTCTTTTTTTTTTTTTGAGTGAACTATACTTTGCATGAAAATTGTATTGGAACTTGACCAGCATACTTTCTTAAATTGATACAAATCCTGAAAATGTTTTTATACAACAAATAAATAAATTAGGGTCATTCAGTTCAATTTAGTTATGCTCATTCATTCAGCTGTGTTGTAATGTAACTACGACTTGTTTTGTGCCAGGATGTCTTTAAGAAACGTATACACATGCTTGCTAAAACTCCTGGGGAAATCAAAGCCTTTTTTAGTAGAGAACTGTGGGTAGTGTCTGGATCCAAGTCAGGGCTGAAACAATGAACGCTGCTGTTCTTTTGTACAGGCAAGGTGTAAAGGTAAATGTTACTGGGAACAGAACAACCTGCACTGATCTTTGGTGGCATTGTCATTATTGGTTGGTAAAAGGCCCTTTTAAACTCATCAGATGTTTTAGATATATTTACCTTTCTCAGACTTAATTATGCCGATTTAGACCATAACGTGATTACATTAGGGCATCTGCATTGGTTGTATTTCCGTTTGAGATACTGAATTGTTGGTGAGTGTACACAGTTATATCAGCTTTTGTCTGAAGATGTCAGTGTTTTCTCTGAAGTGAGGTTTTGCTTCAGTTTATAATATACTCATACCTTCCTCATGAGACAAACACGCTGAAGCATGTTAACAGCGAATCATTTTGTCATTTTAAATATGATATCTTTATTTGTTGGCACAAACTGGTTTTTTGAGGCAATCACTTTGACCGACATGATTGCGACATGAAAAAAAACAGACATGAAATTATTCATCTGTTTCATGCATTTAAAACCCTCCAAATAATCAAGTATATAATATTCTAGCCTATAAAAAATGTTAGAATACACTGCTACCTTTGAATAGACGTCAAATAGAGATTTGTTTTTGATTTGAGTAAAATAAGGTGAGTGGTTAACATTACTTGAGGAGACCCTAACTCTAACCCTTGCTTTGAATTTCAAAGCTAGCTTGCTAAATAAAGACTTCAGCCACCACAAGGATGTGGGTTTTTGTGCATCTTGATTCTGACAACATTTGTAGATATTTTATAATAACTTCTTAACAGTTTAAGTATTAAAATCTCACATTTGAAGTATGTGTAATTTATATTCTAGAACAAAACAAAAAAAGTCTCAAGTAATCTCTTCAAGACTATATTATACGCACAAATCAAAAACTGGTGTTCAAATAACCCAACAGAATACAAATTCTCTAGGGAGCACATGATGAATTAGCCCTCTGAGTTGGCCTACAAATTGACGTCCCGACCGAACATTACCTCAGTTCTAAAATTAGATAAAACATGTAACTAAATAGCATCCATTGCTGTAGTTTCAAAGAACAGTTAGCATTAGCATTAAATGGTGACAGCTTGTTTTTGAGTAGTGCAGCACACCCGATCTCCAGTGAGACTGAACGTCATGGGAGTGAGTTGCTCTTCCAGTTGAGCGGCTTTACTGTGCTTTGTACAGTAAGACAAGTTAGGCCTTATGACTTGTGTTACATGGCACTTAAATCTGACGCTAAAAGAGGCTAAACTGCCATAAGAAAAAGAAAACGTATTGCTGGCAGTATTTTGCTGACAAGAAACAATATTTTTTTATGGTTTTGGGAAGGAAATATTGTGTTTGTTACAACATCTCATGAGTTTAATCTAGCCTATATCACATGCATAGGCTTGGCTTAAGCAGATCTATGTCCTATTTACTTTAGTCATCAAGAGTTTCCTCATAAATACATTTTCTATTTTTTAAGCTGCTCAAACTTTTACTTTAAAACTTCTGTTTGCACGTAATAAGAATTTGTACATAAACTAAACCCTAGTGCAAATAGCCCACCTGGAGCCTACAAACAAAGCCAAAATTGTTTCATTATTATGCTTTTTTTTTTGCTTATTCTTCAATTTCATAGCTTAAGTAGTCCTGCTATAGTATCTTTTTTCCCAAATACCTATATATTTCTATTATAACTTTTTTAAAAATAAGATTGTTTGTGAAATTCTTACTGTAGTTTAAACAGCATTTCTCCTCCAGTCCAACACCAACTGTCACTTATCTACTGAAAGTGAATGAAACTTGGTAAAGAAACTTTAACTTCAAGTTTAGAAAGAGAATGAGGAAGTGTGTTTGGGCATTGCTCTCCCTTTATACAGAGGAAACAGTGTGCAAAGTTGCTGTTTCCTGTCTCACAAATTGCTTGCACAGGATGGAGGTGGATGCAAGTGTGTAATGCACACTATACAGTGTGTGCAAGTGCACACCATGAGATCAACAATATTCACTTCCAAAATAGTGTGCTTTATAACTGTGTATATTTGTCTGTAGGTGTAAATACTGGCACTATAATGAAAACCTCCTCACATCCAGTGTGATCATTGTCTTCCATAATGAGGGCTGGTCCACCCTGATGAGGACAGTGCACAGCGTCATCAAAAGAACCCCAAGGAAATACCTGGCTGAGATCGTCATGATTGATGACTTCAGTAACAAAGGTAGTGTGAACATTGTTTTCATTTCTTCATCAAATTCTCTACATTGCACGTGTGTACTCTGTGTTTGGCTTTTTTTTTTTAAACTCAGCACAGGTGCTGGTATTATTCTGTGAAAAAAAAACAAAAAAAAAACTGAAGTCATATTTACAATGCAAACATGGAAAAGAAAGAGGTGCATTGATGCCATTGCTTCTTAATAATCACAAAGGAGACATAAATGTTTTCACTTGTGTCGGGGAGTAACTAACAAAATGACAACTTCACATTTTTCAGTATTTGAGAGTTGCTCAGCTGCTTTCAAATCAGTGTAGATATTTCAGTAACTGGAAGTAGTGTTGCTGTTTTTTTACATCCCTTGCACATTTTACTGTGTTGCAAAAGCCAAGTAAACAGACAATAATCAAACACAATTTCCTGTCCTCCTTATCAAAAACCATTAGGAAGTCTGAATCTGAGTTAATTGGATATCTTGTTCATTTGGTAATTTCAAAGAAAATATTTAAAACGGTTTACCAGTTCATTAAAGTTAAGTCTTCATCACTGTTTTCTTCTTAGTAATATACTTTACGTTAGAGATTTTTCTCATTTTATTGTATTTAATGTGAATTAAACTGTAAATGAGATAATCTGATGGTGCTTCTAAATGCTGATTCTCAATGAATTAAAGTTGTGAAAATATGTAAGTAGATACAGATGTTTTCTTCCATATTGTGATGTACATCCGAGTGAGATGGATTATTGAAAAAAAATGTAGTGCAGTTTCTCTCTGCCGGTTGTTGATTGGATGGAGGCAAATCAATTGAATATTAACTTGGGGTCGATTGTAAGAAAGGGGTGGGGTTTAAGTAAACTAAATAAAAAACAGCCATGCATCACTATAGAGAAGTCTGTTGTTTCACCGGAAGATTGAATATTGACATTTTTATTAAGAATTATTATTATTATTATTATAATAATTATTATAGAATTAGGGTTAAAAAAAAAACTTAAGCACAGATGAGTTGTTCACAATAAAATAAAAAACATGCATTTAGAAGATAGGGTGAATTATTATTATTATTATTATTATTATTTTAATTTCATGCTGAATTTAGTATCACTGCTTTATATTGCACAGTCATCTCATAATTTTAATGTAGAGAAGCTGTAATGCTCCAAAATACCTGGAAAGGCTTAAAGGGATAGTTCACCCTTTAATGTCTGTCCCTATTTGAGATCATTCTCCAAAATATGACTACAGCATTTTTCTTTGGCTTCTTGATGGTCCTCAGTTTTCTAAATACTCCGTGATTTACATGTTCTGGCTGTTCTGGATCATCACTGTCTTTGAGAAGCTAGTGGTTTTTCAGGTTTAAGAAAGTGAAGAATGGTTTTAGTTTTCGATACCCCTCAATAGAGTCTATTCTGCACTCCTAAGTGAAAGAGACATATCATTGCTTCAACCTGTAGGCAGTCTGCCTGAAGACTAATGCTGGGCACTTGTTCATTAATATGGGGCAAGCAGACTGTTACTGAATGGAGATCATTACTCTTTAAGAGATCGCTCACAGGGGAACTATGAATGAAGGCAGTGCTGCAGGCTTAGCCGGTAAGAATCAATAAAGGGTGTATAGGCTCGGAATGTTTCATGCATTTAGTAATAAAGGTCAGTAAAACTTTGTTGATGCCACACACAGTTTCGATTTGTTTTTCAAATGCAATCTTTAGGGCTGACTGTCTGCACTGTTTTTTTGCAAGTGGTCAAATTGGATCCACTTGCTCTGGTATAATTAATGTCTGGTATATCTACACTGGTTGCTATAGTAATGATGTAGGTGTGAGCAATATGCCAATAACTTTCTTTTACAACTGAGTAGCAAGCTATAATTAATATGTGCAGGCAGAAAGCTGGAAGTTTTGCCTCTGCACGTTGTATCGCTCATACCATATTGCCATGGTGCTCATGAGGTACATTAGAAAATATATGAAAGAAAAAAAAATGATCTGACAGTCTTTGTGATTGTTTGTATGTGCTCTCTCGTTAGTTCATCTTAAAGAGCGGCTGGAGGAGTACATAAAACAATGGAATGGGTTGGTCAAACTGTTCCGCAATGAGAAGAGGGAGGGTCTGATCCAGGCCAGGAGCATAGGAGCCCGCAAAGCCACTCTGGGACAGGTTTGGGCCCCATTATCAACATACTGTTTAATGGGTCTACATAAATGTGATTTGTTTGTGTCACACTGTGGTTCTGTCCTTAGGTGCTGATCTACCTCGATGCTCATTGTGAAGTTGGGGTGAACTGGTATGCCCCGCTGGTGGCCCCCATTTCAAAAGACCGGTATGATTTAAGCTCTAGGATGATTTTGTGACTTTGAGGACAGATTTTGTCTTTAAATAATTTAAATTTAGTTTAAAATGCAAGCACTGGGTTCTAGAAGTATACTTTCCCTCTTCATGCTGATTTCATATTTCTGAAATATTTTATACCATTTTTTAAGAGAAAGGTTTAAATGTTTTGATGACTCTAAAAAGGTCATGTGGTATAATCTAAAAATAAATTGCAATATTTTCCTTGCACCTTGATTACAGGTTATTTTGTTTTTAAATATTGAATAAAAGGTTTTATATATATATATATATATATATATATATATATCATGAATTCATAAGTATCATGGCATTTTTGTGAAGTTGCACCACATGACGTTAGTTTTGTGCTTGAGTTATTCTAATATTAATATAAAATATTATTTCTTTTTAAACATTTTCTTTCTAATGCACTACCCAGGTATGTTATATTTTATTTTTTAAATCTTAACCTAAATGTATGTTGTGTTAATGTTGCAGAACGGTCTGCACAGTACCATTGATAGATTACATAGACGGCAATGATTATACCATAGAGCCACAACAGGGCGGGGATGAGGAAGGTCTGGCGCGAGGCGCCTGGGACTGGAGCCTCCTGTGGAAAAGGGTCCCTCTCAGCAGCAGGGAGAAGGCTAAGAGAAAGCATAAGACAGAGCCTTATCGGTAAACTTCCACCCTCTCATAAGCATGATCATTAAACCCATTCTGTCTCTCTCTTGTTTTGTCTCCCCCGTCCCCTTTTCTGTGTGTGTGTGTATGTATGTCCATGTTTGCTTGCATGGACATCCCCCTTGCCTCTCCTCCATCCTCTGTGGCCATGTTCAGAACGGTGTGCACGGTGCCTCTCATAGACGCTATTAACGGCAAGACTTTCACCATCGAACCCCAGGGGGGCGGCGACGAGGATGGCTTTGCCAGAGGAGCATGGGACTGGAGCATGCTTTGGAAACGCGTGCCTCTTAGTAGCAAGGAGAAGCAGAAGAGACTAACTAGAACTGAGCCCTATCGGTAATTTAGAGCCATATTCCTGAGCTGATTAGGGCTGACCACAATACACATAAGTGGAGAGACCTTGTCTCTCACTTATAAAGACTGGTGGTGGTCTGCTTATCTCTGCTTCTTTAACAGTTCAGCTCTTATGATGCTCAGTAAATATTTCTCTCAAAGTGCTAAAGCTGTATACTAACTGCTATGAAGTGGTCATAAAACAATGAAGTGATTTTAACAAAATACTTCATATATTATGACTCCACCATGGCTGTTCTGGTTGAGTCGCTCAACTACTAGAACTACTAAACTAACAACTCACAGACCTTATTTCTGCTTCTCTTTGCATGCAGTCTCCATTCTGTCTTGTCTACTAACTTATCTCTCCTGTGGTAGTGACTTGGCATAAGCGTACCAAAGTGCTCATGTGCCTAGTCACCAAACGGGAAAGCCTGTATGTTGCTTGAATTTTTACTTGAACTTCTTTACAGTGTTATAATATGGTGTTTTCTGTCCACTTCTCTGCAATAAATTTTTCAAAAGCTGTTTGCTGCTACAAACAGTAAAAAGGTACGTTGGCCTAGTAGTGCGCAACACAACAAAATTTCCACAACACAACGTAAACAAGCCGCAACACAACGAAATTAGCACAACACAATGGAAACAAGCCACAAAATAACAAAATAAACACAACACAACAGAAACAAGCCACAACACAACGAAATTAGCACAACACAATGGAAACAAGCCACAACATAACAAAATTAACACAACACAACGGAAACAAGCCACAAAATAACAAAATAAACACAACGGAAACAAGCCACAACACAACGAAATTAGCACAACACAATGGAAACAAGCCACAATACAACGGAAACATGCGCAACACAATGGAAACAAGCCACAACACAAATAAATTAGCACAACACAACGGAAACAAGCCACAACACAGTGAAATTAGCACAACACAACAGAAATGAGCCACATCACAATGGAAACAATCCACAACACAATGAAATTAGTACAGCACAATGGAAACAAGCCACAACAAAGTTAGCATAACACAATGAAATTAGTCCTATGCATTGTGTTGTGGCAAATTTGTTGTGTTGTGCACTACTGGGCCACCGTTAAAAGGCACTGAGACAAAACATGAGCATTTTTATTTAAATGAGAATGTTTTATTACTATTGTTATTATTATTATTAAGTTCAGTATGACAGCATTTTACTGCTTGTTTTGGTGTTTCTTTGGCTTTATTCACACTACAGGAAAAATCAGATTTTTTTCACCTCATAAATTTGATTTCAAAATGTACTGCTTAGACAGACTGTTAAAACTCACGTTACATGTGGCAAAAAAAAAGAAAATTTAGAATGAGGCACATTAGCAAAAATTCATAAAGCTTGTAAAAATTTATTTTTTTCAGACTACAAAAAAAATAAATAAGTAAAAAAATGGATTTCAGATTTTTACTGCCAGTCTGAACAAGGCCTTGTCTCTTAATGTTCTAAAATACCGTACTGTATGTGTGTGAAACATAAGGGGGAAACATTCCTGACTGGTAAATGTGTGTGTCAGGTCTCCTGCGATGGCTGGAGGTCTCTTCGCAATAGAGAGAGATTTCTTCTTCGAGCTGGGCCTCTATGATCCAGGCCTTCAGATCTGGGGAGGAGAAAACTTTGAGATCTCCTACAAGGTAAACTTTTACATTAAATTGGTAGTGCTCTCTGGATTGAAAATTTTACTAGATTTTTTTTTTCCTTTCTCAAAAGTTAATTCATACAAGGTAATTCTGTGTTCCTAAGTGTTTTTTTTTTTGTTTGTTTTTTTTAACAAGACTTTATTTATTTGTTTGCTTGCTTTTATTTTTATTTGTTCTATGTTACTCTGGAATACTGATTCTGATTGGTCACTTCCATGTCATTCAGTCAGTTATTTCAGAATAATGATCTTTGTCAATGGCAACATTTGACTGCTGTGCTTGTGTTCATTCTTACCAGATGTCTCTACAAATAGGATAATAAAATAATTTTCACTCAAATCAATACTTCATGCCCATATATTGATTTAAGTATAAGAGTTAGTGGTCACACTTTATATTAGGTGGCCTTAACTACTATGTACTTGCATCAAAAATAAGTACAATGTACTTATTGTGGTCATATTGTATTTCAAATCACTTTTGCTGCTATTGAGGTGGGATATGGTTAAGGTTAGTGACAGGTTTGGTGGTATGGGTAGGTTTAAGGGTGGGTTAAGGTGTAAGGGATGGGTCAACAGTGTAATTATAAATGTAATTACAGAAATTAATTACAGATGTAATTACATATAGGTATTTTTAAATCTATAAGTACATTGTAAAAACATGTATGTACACAATAAGTGCATTGTATCAAATGATTAATTTCAATGCAAGTACACAGTAGTTAAGGCCACTTAATACAAAGTGGGACCGAGTTAAAAAAAAAAAAAAAAAATTAATCTGTAGTCAAACGGACTTTATCACAAAAATAAACTTCTTCAGGGCAATACATCTTCTATATTCATTGCTCAAAGCAACATATTTATCCCACTTCAGCAGTTTTTGCGTGAACACTTTCTGAATCCCTGCCATATGCGTGTGTCCTGTGTAGATATGGCAGTGTGGTGGGCAGCTTCTGTTCGTGCCATGTTCGCGGGTGGGGCACATCTACCGTCTGCAGGGCTGGCAGGGAAACCCACCTCCTGCTCATGTAGGCTCGTCCCCCACACTTAAGGTCAGTTCAGCTCTTTTTGCTCTATAAACATGCTTCTCTGAATCTGAATCTGAGAGCAAAGCTGGTTCACAGCAATACTTTACACTTTAAATCCAGTCTGTTACCTCCGATCTCCTCTTTGGCTGCATGTAGAACTATGTGCGGGTGGTGGAGGTGTGGTGGGATGAGTATAAAGACTATTTCTACGCAAGTCGACCTGAGACTCTGACTCTGGCCTACGGAGACATCAGCAGCTTGAAGAAGTTCAGAGAGGAACATCGCTGCAAGAGCTTCAAGTGGTTCATGGAAGAGATCGCCTATGACATCCCTCTACATTACCCACTGCCTCCAAAGAATGTGGAATGGGGAGAGGTGCTTATATAATCAATGCACAGTTGAAACTGGTTTAAAGATATTGGCATTTGTCACCATTCAGTCGTTTTTTCTTTCAACAGATCCGTGGGTTTGAGACCAGCTACTGCATCGACAGCATGGGCCACACCAATGGTGGCAATGTCGAAATTGGGCCTTGTCATAGAATGGGTGGAAATCAGGTAAAGGAAAACGATTTAGCAGCAGTACTTTACTTTTTACAGTTTGTATAGCAAGTTTTTCTCTCTCTCTTACTCATTTGATTTTTCTTATGCCTTTCTCCAGCTGTTTAGAATTAATGAAGCAAACCAGCTCATGCAATATGACCAGTGCCTGACAAAGGGGGGAGACGGAACTGCTGTCATCATAACACACTGTAACTTAAACGAGCACACAGAGTGGAGATATTTTAAGGTATGTCACAGGAGGTATCAAGCCACATTTAGCCTTGGTTCCTAGTCAATAAAATTACAATTTTTACAAGAAGTAAATAATTTTAATTACATCAAAACAAGTCCTACAGACAAATTGTGTATGACACTTTATATGTCTAGCACTAGTTTATGTAATTGCTTGCAAGAAATAACAATAAAAATACTTCTACATTAATCTTAGTTCATTGTTAAAAATGTATTATTATCTATAGAATTTCAAGTTAATATACACTATAGTTCAGAAATTTGTTGGAAGTTAAGATTTTATTTAATGTTTTTGAAAGAACATCTTATTCTCACCAAGGCTGCATTTATTTGATGAAAAATACAAAAAAAACAGCAATATTGTGAAATGTTATTATAAATTAAAATAACCAGTTTCTATTTGAATATATTTTAAAATGCAGTTTATTCCTATGATAGCAGAGCGGAATTTTCAGCAGCCATTGCTCCAGTTTTCAGTGTCACATGCTGATATGGTTCTCAAGAAACATTTATTATTATCATTAACGTTGAAAACAGTTTAGGTGCTTAATATTTTTCTGAAAACCATGATACTTTGATTTTTTTTTTTTGGTGAATGGAAAGTTCAGAAGAACAGCATTTAATTTTTTTTTTTTTTTTTTACAATTTAAAAGTCTTTACAGAAGTTTTTGATCAATTTAATGAGTTCTTAAAGGTACACTGTGTAACTTGTGGCGCTCTAGGGGTTAATAAACAAAACTGCATGCGTCTTGCGGAGGAACATTGTAGATGGAGCTACTTCTCTGTATTTATGGATATAACGAGTCATGCAGGTACTGGGCTACTCCGCAGCGGTTGTTGTCCTGACAGGTCTAAAGTCGTCCTAATATTATATTATATAGGTGTACCGTAGTGATTCAGGATAAGATAAAAACATGGTTTGGAAGATTCTTGATGTACTTGCTCATTATATAAATTGTTTACATTTTTAACAAAAAAGTTAGTGTTCCTTTAATGAATGAAAGTATTAATTTCTTGAAAAAATTTTGACCCCAAACCTTTGAACAGGAGTAAAATGTAAAAACGTGATATCCTTTAGTTAATGGACTGTTAACTAACATGTAATAACAATGAACAATAGTATATGTAAACCAAATTAAACTAGATTAAAACTTTGGAATAAATACTGTAAAAAAAAAATTTTTGTTAGCTTTTGATACCTAATTTATTAACTTTATTGGAAAGTGTTGGCAAACTTTACTCTTGTACCTTGCTGTGTCAATTCTTCATTTAACTTTTCCAGTGCTTCTGATTTCTCATAGGATCTACATCGATTCACACATATACCTACAGGGAAATGCTTGGATCGCTCTGATGTCTTGCACAAAGTTTATATAGCTGACTGTGACAACAGTAAGAGCTCGCAGAAGTGGGAGATGAACAACATTGTTGCAGTTTGAGAGCCAGGCTCAAATGTGCTTCAAGGATAAACACAGACTACAGCAACAGGTTTTACCAGTATACATGTGACTAATTAAATTTTAGTCATCACCCGAATAACTCTGAACTCTGATCATAAACATAAACTTATTTTTCTCCATTGAAGACAATGTTTACATAGGTTCATCCCCAGTGTCCATCGCATGGGTTTTTCTTTGGAATCTGTGGATTGGAGGGGTCTACCTAACAGAATGTTTTTCCCTTTCACAGAATGTGCACAATGTGTGCCGAGATGAATTATCTAATACCACTTTTGTTGCTGCTCCATTATAAAACACAGGTTGTCCATCAAGTACTGGGATGCATATATTTTTTTAACACTGGACCTTCATTATGTTTGAGATGACAACCTGCCACTTGAACTATTTTTGTCTTTGGCACAATGGCACATTTTTTGCCATATACTATGGGAGTGGAGAGAAAAGGGAAATGGGGATATAGGGTCAACAATAAAAAATAAAAATAAAAAAGCGATAAATTTATTTTTGTCTACTGCTTAAATGTTTGCTCGGTTGGGGGAATAGATGTTTACTTCTATGTGAAAATCAACTTTTGATTATAATACTATTCATGGCCAAAAATCATCTCGAGCAAGTGGAGCAAAGTTATGTTTTAAGGGTAATAATGATTGCAGTGTGTACATTTTTGTTTGTTTTGTACAATGTAAATATGATTATTTCTAAATTAACATTTTGAGATATGGTGGGCTTCCCAATGAAGGTGTAAATATCTAACTTATGGTTTTCTCAAGAAAATAAATGGAACATTTTTACCAGTCTGCTGCTGTATCAAAGTGCTGTTTTTAGCAGGTTAAATGATATTTCAACCATTCAGATGATCATGAGCATACAATTTTTGTAGTCTGTAGGGAATGTTCTTGGCACTTTCCATAAATAGGGTTGCTCATTGTTTGTCTGTTTTTTTAAAGGCATAAATCACCTTTTCTATTGCAAAATTATAAAATATCTAATATATCAAACCATGAAAAGTAGGTCATTTTAAGCATGTTTATTGCTGAAGCCATGCTATTGTTTTGTGACAGAGTTGCAAAGCTTAAATTTTAAGAAGCTAAACACGTTATAATTAGTGGGTCAACATTTTGTTTTCAGAGTTGCTGAAATAAAGAACCACCTCCCTTTACTGATGAAAAAGTTTCATGCTATTTTTCAAACTATTCTTGGAAAGTGCCTACTGAAGGAAGTGATCCCAAGCATTTGAATAATTACAATAGACCGTCTGTGTGCTGCTTAGGTTGTTCAAGGCAGCAGACTGAGCTTGTGCAGGAAAAGCATCAGCTGTGCAGCAGTCTTTTGGATGCAGGTGAGCAGATGTCATGTGTATGATATACGGTACATCTTACTGCGACTGCATAGAACAATACACCCAACATATATATATATATAGGATCAGTTGTCACGTGACCAAGCAAAAGCGGAACCGAACAAATCATTAATGCACTTCAGTGTAACTCTGGTTACAGATGAGGTTGCATGTGCATTTACGCCTCTTATTTTTCAGATCAAGTCATCCTCTGGAGAAATTAGCATTTCCTTCTCCGATGAGTCAACCAAATGACTAAAAATAAGGCCCAAAAAAAAAACGAAACAAACAACCCTTGGTTTAAGATGGAAACTACACGCCATAGTTCTTACAGCCCCGTCACACTTATTTCATGGCCACCTCACAAGAAACTAAGCCTAATTGAAAAATAACAAAATGGTTCAGTGTATGAGATGTACAAAAAAAAATAAAAATAAATAAACATCTGCTTATAAAACTAGGAGTACATAAGAACAGCTTTAAGAGTTCTAAAACAGCTAAAGCAGAACTAAACGCAAGCTAAAAGATTTAAAAAAAAAAAAAAAAAATTAAACAGTTTGCCTAGTCCATTAATTTAATGTTTAATATTAGTTACTCAATCAGCACTGCCTGCTATGAACTTAAAACGTGGTCTGACAATACAGAAGTTCTGCAAAATTCTTTAATAAGTCAAAATTGCACACAGTGAGAAGGGGAATTGGTCATAATATACAAAAATTAAAAAAAAAAAAAAAAAATCAAAAATCCATCTACACAACTTTAAAGCTCATTTTAAAAATTGAAACACTACACAAATCCAAATTGTTCCTTAGGTCTTAAAATGGCAGTAGAAATAATATCAAACAGGGAAAAGAAACCAAAGCAACCACAGCTATCAAGACAAAAAGCAGTGCTTAAAAAAAAAAAAAAAAAAAAAAAAAAAAAGGCTGTTACATTTACAAAACAGCACATGACCTCAATATGTATTCAATTATACACATTTCTGTACATGTATTGAATTTTTTTTTTAAATGCATTCACATTGTTTTGCAAACAACTCAGCTCAAGTTTTCCTGATAGTTTAATCATCATCATCATCATCATCCTCATCATCCTCTTCTACATCTTCCTCGTCGTCATCATCATCCTCATCGTCATCATCAGCTTCTGCCTTCTTTCCTCCTGGCCGGCCAGGTCCACCCTTCTTGCCACCATCTGCTTTTCCTCCTTTGGCGCGATACGCAGCAACATCCTGGTTGGAAATTATTTGTTAATACGAGCAAAACAGTAAACTTATCAGAAGTACCTAAAATTGGGCCAGCCATTACCTTTTCATACTTCTCCTTCAGCTTCATGGCCTTCTGCTCATATGGAGCCTTTTCCTTTGATGAAAGCTTGGACCACATTTCCCCAAGCTTCTTTGCAATGTCACCAATAGAGATGCCAGGGTTGTCACTCTTCACTTTTGGGCGATGGTCAGAGCAGAAAACAAAGAAAGCAGATCTGACAGTACAGAGAAAAAAAAAAAATAAAAAAAAATAATTGGACTCAAGTCAAAACATCAGAAATCTCATGGGTCTATTTGTGCACTACTCACGGTGGTCTCTTAGGAGCATTTGGATCCTTCTTCTTTTTCCCTCCCTTTTCACCTTTAGGAGGCACATAGTTTTTCATTTCCCGGTCATAGCGGACCTTGTCGTTTTTGGCCATTTCCTCAAACTTGCCCTTCTCCTTTGAGGACATGGTCTGAAAAACATGACACTATGATTAGGTTCTGCCAGGCGCAGTGTGTGGCTCTTTATCCTCCCGCCCTACATTTGCCTCAGTCACTGGAGTAACAGATGCATCGTGTAATTCTGCCCCACCCCCTACCTAACAACAACAACCACCCCCCGGAAAAACATTGCAGCCCTTCTGTTCAACTCACCTTCCATCTTTCAGAGCACTTCTTGGAGAACTCTGAAAAGTTCACCGAGGTCCCAGGGTTTTTCTTCTTATGTTCCTCCCGGCAGGTTTGCACAAAAAACGCATAAGAGGACGTCTTTCCTCTGGGTTTATTAGGATCTTTACCCATTGCGGTGATATGCTAAAAGTGATAAAAGTCCCAAAAACTGTTAAAAAAGAAAGACTTAAAAAGCAACAGCAAGCATGTATTGTTAGTCAAAGCCCTATTCGAGTGTTGTTTTGTAAGCTGGTAAAGCAACAGAGAAATGATCGCTCACTAAACGCTAGTTAATCCGATCAAGTTCCTGCTTCGTTTCCACCAGATCACTCAACTAGAACAATAAGCGTCCCTCCATTTTGTTTTCCCGCCTAAACTGCAGGAAATATGCGCTAGAATGTCTGTCGAGAGCAAATGGTTTCAGATTCTGCGCGTTAAAAAGAAAATAAACCCACCAAATTAGCAAGGCACACTACTTTGGAGGACTTTTAGCTGCTTCAGGCTCAGTAACGTTACATGGGCGCTGCGCTCCATTACGACCTCAAACTCCTAGCCAGTCATGGCTGCTTACGCTCTTAACTTTACAAGATCACTAAGCTGGTAAAATCCTTGAAAATCTACGTGTTCACAACATTAACAAAGCTACAAAACGAGAACACCATTTTTCACAAACAGCACTTTACTTATTTCAAATTAAAATAATAGTTAAGTCTTAAGGTTTGTATAAAATACTCAAATCATACAATAAATAAACATAACCATGTAATATCATCTTTCCTAGACTTGCTGGATATAAGCTCCATTTAAAAAAAAAAAAAAAAAAAAAAGTCAAGAAACATTTAACAGAGAAACCAAGACATGCTTACCTATAATCAGCCTTAACTGCTCGACAAAACGTACGTAGTCTTCTTGTAAACTGTTTTGTCGCTGTGCTGCAGGGCGCACAAACATGATTAAATGCCCATAGACTCCACCCTCAGAGCTCTCGTCTGATTGGTTGGGACAAGTTCAAATTTGAATCGGTAACGTTCTAGGAGCAGTATTGAAATCCTATTGGCTGTCTATGACCGCAGTCAAGTTTCTTCGTGAAAATTAGATCCAGATGACGACGCCACTGATCTCGTCAGCTATTGGTTGAACTGGGGATTTAAAATAATGAGCGGTAAGTCTTTGAATCAGGAAAACGCACCTCGGTTTTATTTGTATTTTGAAACAACGTTCTGTAACAAATATGAATAGGTTGTACACGCTGAGTGAAAGTGTTTGAAGGATGATCTCCATGCTAAACAAGATCACATTCAGGTTTTGTGGTAAAGTTTGTAGTGATTCAAACAATGTCGCGCCATATGGACAAAAGCTGACGTCTGTTTTGATGCGAGTTTGAAGACGGCGCGCCTTGGGTCTCGAGGCTGGTGGCTTTGCAGCTCACATCTCCTCATACATTAGAGTGTATGTTAAAACCAACCCATGACTATTTTTCAATTAATTTTCACCCACTTTGTCTGTTATATGACTTAGCTGTACTTAAGTCACATGGTTTTTGTAGTTTCTCATTTCTCTTTAAGTATATAGCTCTTAATAATATATAGCTTTGTGTTCTTAGTATTACTAAGATTCACAGCTTAAAAAAAACAAAATATTTTTACGTAACCCCTTTTTCCCAACGAGAATAAATCGTATGTTGCATATATCTCTTGTTTTTATGTATTTATTTATTTAGGTGTGTGCAAGTTTTGCTGCTCTGTAATATACACATTTGGTGACGTTATTGTTGCGTTGGTAAACATACATGATCACGTGATACTTTGACCCTTTGTGAGGTAAAGGCTGTTTTTGTTCATTGTTGAGTACCATGGAACAGGGTTATTAAAACAGTAAAACAGAAGATAATGCATTGCAGTTCACGAAAGCATTCTTAAAACTGATAAAATAAGCATTTATTTTCTTTTAATCCTATATATATATATATATATATATATATATATATATATAATATGGTTAGCTATTATATAATAGCACAATAAACAACATAACTTATAGACATTATTTACACTAATCTGATATCTTAGTACGGGCAGTTCAAGCCAGTTCCATGCAATGTGTGGCCATAAAGATTCATTGTAGAAAACACTCTAAGCTGTTCTGTTCAGACAACTGAAAGGCTAAGGGGGGATGGACAACTGGAACTGAAATGTGTATGAAGAATCAGGGCAGTACTCGGGTAGTGTTTAACCAAAGGAAGCAATTTAAATGAACAAAATTTTGTATTTATGCAAATATTCTCTAAATATCTAAATATTACTAAAATTACACAAACATCTGATATCTTTGTACAAGATGACAGATTTTAGAAGTAACTTTGATGGATGACTCAATGAAGACATCAGCATAAATTAGCATGACACTGTTACCACCTATATTTGAGCATCAATCCAACACCTCACATTTTCCTGAATCACATCTCTCTACCTTTTGCCATTGGATTTGAATAGGTTAGGACAATTGAAGTGTAAAACAGTTCAGGAGAATTAGCCAAATAGCTCTCTAAGTACCCTGAGCACAAAATGCATGATTGAAAGGCTGATTCAAGTCTGAACTGTGGTCGAATAAGAGGACTGATATGGAAGCATATGTGTAGCTAAATTCAATTTGAAATGTAATATGCAAAATGGCAGTGCAATATGTAAAATGGCAATGTATTTCTGTATTTAAATTTACATTTTCCCATACATATGTGCAACATTTAGTGCAAAATGAAAATTCAATTATATAATTTAAACTTGCCGTTTTCTACACTAGTTTTAATATGCAAATTAAAAACATTTTAAAGCTTTATAAGTTGCAGAATTAAAATGAAAATGTATTACCCAACTTGACTAGATATGTTTACCATGTCCAAGCAAAAACTGTAGCAAAATTATCATTTAAAATGCTGTTTTTCCTAAATGCATTTAGACTTAGGGGTAGGACACTTGGGATTGCATTTTCATCATAATACCGCGTGATAATTGTAGCAAAATGCAGTGAGAATTTTAGGATGAATTCTGAGCCAAAGGTGCAGCAAAATGGTGATTTAAATGTCTTTTATTTTTCTTAAATGCATTGACACTTACATATATGACGTTTCAATTGCATTTTCATTAAATAAGGCACGCCCCCTACCTGTCAATCATCACATCAAGGCGGGGCTCGGCAACAGGACGCACGATAGGACAATATTCACCGTTAACCAAACGCTTAACTGTCGTCTGGGGCAGGCACAGCGAAAGAAGCAGCATTTTCTGTATGGTAACGGACATCAATCGGAGTGTAAACAGTGAGAATTCTTGAGGCAGGCGCGACGCTTATAGGTGCCATGGGACGCACGAGAAGAAATAAGGTCTACAGCTGACGCGAGCGGCGTGAACCCATTATAATCAGCGATGCTCTCTACAATGGATGTGACACGACAATTGTCGTGTCCGATATAGACACGGTGTAAGGTGGCAAGTAAATAAATGTAGTAACGGAACATGCCACAGCCACAAGATAAAAATCACGGGCATCAATCGCGGTGTCCGATGGCTGTAAACAAAGAGATGTTGTGGCAGGCGCGTGAAGTTCAGGTGCCACGGAAAACACGCTATTTTACATATTAAAAATAAAAGTAATAAAATATAAGGTAAGGTAGTAAATAAGTGTATTTACTATACACTTACTACACTTACACTTACAATAGTACTGTCTGTTTGCTTATGTGCATCAATCGGAGTGTAAACAGTGAGAAATGTTGAGGCAAGTGAAAAGCGTTTGGTTAACTATGAATATTGTCCTATCGTGCGTCCTGTTGCCGAGCCCCACCTTGATGTGATGATTGACAGCTAGGGGTCGTGCTCGGCTCGGAATGCATTTTCAAATCCACAATAACTTAAACTATATTCATCGCGGGGTATTTAATGAAAATGCAATCAAAACGTCATATATGTAAGTGTTGATGCATTTAAGAAAAATAAAAGACATTTAAAAAAACATTTTCTACCCTTTTGCTGCACCTTTGGCTCAGAATGCATTCTGAAATTCTCACTGCGTTTTGCTACAATTATCACGCGGTATTATGATGAAAATGCAATCCCAAGTGTCCTACCCCGAAGTCTAAATGCATTTAAATGATATTTTTGCTTGGACATGTTAAACATATCTAATCAAGTTGGGTAATACATTTTAATTTTCATTTTGCAACTTATAAAGCTTTAAAATGTTTTTAATTTGCATTTTGAAACTAGTGTAGAAAACAGCAAATTTAAATTATATAATTGAAATTTCATTTTCATTTTGCATTAAATGTTGCACAAATGTATGGGAAAATGTAAATTTAAATACAGAAATACATCGCCATTTTGCATATTACATTTCAAAATGAATTTAGCTACACATATGCTTCCATAAGACTGATACAGGACATGGAAAATAACATTAATTAAATGTGAAATTCTGTAGTAGAAAGACTGAAATGGTATTTTTTTGTAAAAAGTAGGCTACTCCAATAATCTTTATGTGTGTGTATATCTATCTATCTATCTATCTATCTATATATATATATATATATATATATATGTGTATATGTATAATATTATTTTTTATTTATTTATTTTTGGATTTGGACCAGATAAGGAAAATTATTAATAAATAGGAGTATATTGAGTATTGATGGATGTGCTTCCATCCCAAATGTCTAGCACAACAACTAAAGCTGTTGGTTTTCTGGCCTTTATTATTCTTTGTTATACTTAAATTTTTGTTGTGGACTCATGGAGTTTTAACTTTGAAAATGTGTCATTCTATAGGACTTGCACAAATCGTATAGAAAAATGTACAGGTGAAACATTGTGCTCTTAGCTCTCTTTTGTAACATGCCCTTCCTTTTAGATTTTTACATGAAGCATATCCTGTTTATCTGTGGTGTGGTGCTATTAGAGTGCTCCAAGATCTGGCAAGAGCAGACATGCTGATACAAACCAAAATGATACTCTTATCGGAAATGTGAAGAGTGCTATAATTAGTTTTGGTTGACTGTACAGTAGCTCAGAGGCAGTGTCTCTGCAGGATTGTATAGCCTCTATACATACACACACACACACACATACATATATATAGAGAGAGAGAGAAGAATTTGAATTTAAAAAGAGGCCTTTCTGTTTTTCTGTATTGACCTAGCAATAACATTATTTACAAACTTAAATATTTAATTTTGCTTAATTGCTTAATTTTTTTCAAAATTAAAATGTCTAGGAATAAAATTTAAGTGTGGACTCAACATGTCAGCCCTATTATATAGAAGTATGTCCTATATATATTAGTAAACACAACTTTTTATTTCTAAACACTGACACAATGGCACCATTTAAAGCGTTTTTCAAATGCTGCCCCCTAACGGAGGCCTTGTTTAAAACAGCCTCATACTTTGTGCTGTCTCCCAAGAACCTCTGTCAAACACTATATAAAATATCTATCTATCGCACTAAATTGCTTTATATATTTTATTTTCCGATCACTAATTTCCAGCAAACCATTTCTTCAGGATACCTCAAGGCTCAGGATTTCTTGCATGGAGTTACAAAAGAGATCTTACGTCCAATAAAGACGTCTGTAACGTTTAAATCACAATGAGCTTTTCATAATTCTCTCTCTCTCTCTCTCTCTCTCTCTCTCTCTTAAAATTAGCCTATTAATCACAACAGTAGATGTCCAGTCCCATTATTTAGTAACAGTTTATTGCTATATTGAACAGAATGTAGGGTTCGTCTCACCAACCCTGGAGATTTGCAAAAGTACATCTATTTTCTATACCTTTTGTTTATTACTGTATTTAAGTGTGGACTCAACACAAATATCGGTCTACCACGCTGACGAAGAAAATGCAAACAAACAAAAACAACTTCTGTTGATCATGTGCATATATTAATAGATGGTTCAAAATAGCCACAAAGACGCCTCTGTTCACCGACCGCCGCTGACCGGATCCGGTGTGTCTGTAAACTTAAATTGGCGCCCTCTTACGGAATTACCAAAGCCTAAAATGGCGAATCTGAGCTCGTAAATATTACTTAAAGGGATAGTTCACCCAAAAATGAAAATTCTGTCATCATTTACTCACCCTCAAGTAGTTCCAAACCTGTATGAATGTCTTTGTTCTGCTTAACACAAAGGAAGATATTCTGAAGAATGTGGGAAACAGAGCAGTTCTGGGGCACCATTGACTTCCATAGTATTTTTTTTTTCCTACTATGGAAGTCAATAGTGCCCCAAAACAAACTGTGGTTACAAACTTTCTTCATAATATCTTCCTTTGTGTTCGGCAGAACAAAGAAATTCATACAGGTTTGGAACTATTTGAGGGTGAGTAAATGATGACAGAATTTTCATTTTTGGATGAACTATCCCTTTAAGTAAGGCTGACCTCGCTTCATAACCTTCCAATGATAAAGGCGAGGTCCTAAATATTATTTAGGCAGTGTTGACGTTGCAGCGCTGGTTCCGGAAGTATTTTGCCCATTCATTTTCCCATAGGGATTTTTAAAAAGTCTTTGTTAAAGCGTTATAGCTAAACCATAAACCAAGCCAACTAGCTACTAGGAGAATCACAACATTACAAAAGTTTTATTCGCAAAAAAGTAAATGAAAATCGGACAAAAAACAAAGGTACAAGTTCGTGTTAAAGACTTTTGTGTGAGGAAAGAACTACAGCCCATGAAGCACTGCGAATGACATTAATAGATTTAAAAATGACGGAGAAATATAAAACTATTAATTTAAAGTTGAACAAATTAACTTAAAGTTGAATAAATTAAAACAAGTTCATTGTAAAATATGAATATGAATATACACATAGAAATGTTCAGTGTTGGGGAGTAACCAATTAGCTACATGTAACGGAATTACGTAATTTAATTCCAAAATAAATGTAACTGTAATCTGTTACAGTTACTGAGAAAAATCTGTAATTAAATTAGTTATATGAAAATGTTAACAATTACAAAGGTGGTTACATCTGAATATTTTCATACACATAAAGATTTGATTGATTTCTCTCCCAAATTGCATTGATTGCTCTAAAATATGAGACACCAGTGTTTCAGGAGTTTAGGACACATGCTTATTTAATCACTGTTTTATATCTTATGCTTATTTAATCACTGTTTTATATCTTATCTGGGCTTATGTATATGCTTTATTTTTAAAAATTGTTTGTTTTTGTTTTTTCCCCCCAAAGCGTTAGATGCCAGTGTTTTCTGTGGCTATGCAAAGATTTGATTTCAGAAACAGTATCATAGCTGTTAAACTATAACTTATGATTTTAAATCTGTATTTAACATGATCTCAAAGGTGCTAATGTCTGATTTTGTGGTGGCTGTACATTAATACAAGTGATGAAGGATTTTGAGAAGAATTTTGAGAAGTCTGACAGTAATCTGTGTTGAGTCCTACTGTAAGGTTAACCCTGCCTGGTTTATATGTTTCAAAATGATTAATAGTCAGTGTTGGGGGTAACGCATTACAAGTAACGTGAGTTACGTAATCAGATTACTTTTTTTCAAGTGACGAGTAAAGTAATGCATTACTTTTTGATTTACAAGAAAATATCTGAGTTACTTTTTCAAATAAGTATTTATTGACTGACAGCTCTCCTGTCCCGATGTTGGGAGAAATCTGAAGTGCAGAGGTGTTGTGTGCGCTGTGTGAACATGATATTGCTGTAGTTCAAGACCAAATGTGAACGTGCATTAATTCATCTTCATTAATTTGCAAAAAAAAAAAAAAAAACGATTCAGTATTCATCAAAATGAATTAAAACAGTCAAATCCAAACTCAGAATATGACGCTAACCTGCAATAATTAAATATGTTAAATAACACAAATGTAATTAATCCCATTTTATTAACCAATGTCTTTGCTGCTGACCTTTGATGATCCAGTTCAACCATACTAATAAGCAAATATGACTTTAGATAAAGTAACAATGGTGCTTCATTGTTTTTTTACTGGTGAAAAGTGTTGAACCTTCTTCTCCTGTATTCTACTTTACAGACATTAATTTACTTTTTCTTCAGCCTGAGGCTGATACATTACACTTTTTGGTGTGAAAGGGCTTTTACATTTGCTATAAATAGAACTTTTTTATTAAAAACAAACAATCAAGCCCTGCTCATGTTTAAAAAGTAACACGAATGTAACGCAAAAGTAACGTAACAAATTACTTTCCATAAAAAGTAATGCAATTAGTTACTTTTTTAGGTAGTAACGCAATATTGTAATGCATTACTTTAAAAAGTAACTTTCCTCATCACTGTCAATAGTTGAAAACATTCTTTAGAAATTTAGAAAAGTAATCAAATATGAGTTACATTACTTTAAAAAAGTAATTGAAATAGTTACACTACTTATTACATTTTAAATAGGGTAACTTGTAATCTGTAATTACATTTCTAAAGTAACCTTCCCAACACTGCAAATATTTATACAGCCCTTCCCTACCAGACCTCTAGACCTCTAGCATACACACTGCGCTCTGGCGGTCAGATTTTGTAATTGCCGTGAACAGCACAGCGGTTCGCTGTTGCAGACGCACGTCGCACTCGTTGCTCTACAAAACATGGCTCTCTGTAAGGTGCCAGTTTGTTGCATCTTCTCCACTCCTCAATGGCAGTCATGACCCTTGAAGACTTTGTTGGCATCACAGCAGGCGGTTAGAGGGGACTGAACCTCTGCTGTGCTCTAATCCAAACAGGACAGTTGAGAATATAGCCTAGTACCTAGTACCATATAGTACAAAGGTTTGGAAAATATAAATATAAATGTTTTTAATGAAGTCTCTTACACTCATTAAGGCTACATATATGTGCTCACAAATACAGGCAAAACATTAATATTGTGAAATAGTATTACGGTTTAAAATAAACGTGTTCTATTGTAATATATTTTAAGAAGCAATTTATTGCTGTGATGCAAAGCTATATTTTCAGCAGCCATTAGGCTACTCCAGTCAGTGTCACATGATTCTTCAGAAATCAGTGAATAAGCTGATTTGCAGCTCACGAAATATTTATAATCAATGTTGAAAACAGTTGTGGTAGTTAATATTTATGCAGAAACCATATCAAACGTTTGGTGTGGATGCTTTTATTTAGCAAATATGCATTAAATTGATCAAAAGTGACAGTAAAAACGTTTATAATGTTCCAAAAGATTCCATTTCAAACAAAAGCATCATATTTCCACAAAATATTAAACAGCAAAAACTGGTTTTAACATCGATCATAATAAGAACCATTATTAATAACGGAGCACCAGTAAATGAGCAGCAAATCAGCACATAGAAATATCTCTGAAGAATCATGTGACACTGAAGACTGGAATAATGCTGAACATGTAGCTTTACATCACAGGAATATTTGACATTTTAAAGTATATTCAAATAGAAAAGTTATTTCAAACTGTAATAATATTTCACCAAAAAAAAAATCGTAGGCTAACAAATGAATTTGAAGGAAATTAAATGTTAATCTTTTTCGTTCTATATGGTTATTATTTTGCTGGATATTTGTGGATATTGAAAGGCAGAGAATATTAGCAGAATATGACCAAAATATTTAATGGCATAGGTATTACAACGTGAACATGGTTTATCACGTGGCATTTGTAGACTGCCTATCTTTTTATAGCATGTCTTGAACAGTGGCTATGAATGCAAGGATATCGTTTTGTCTTAAATTGTACGAATTGTACTGGTCCAAAGATGAAGTTAATTTACGAACGTGTATTCTTGCAAATGACCTATAAAGCTTTTGAGAAACTTGCTGTAGCCTATGCAGCCTTGTTTCTTGTCAAGGGACTTGTACTATAACAAGCAATGACCACAAGGTGGCACGCTTACCCGTATGTTCTTATTCTGTTCTCTTATTTTCTGAAAGAGCTGGACAATCAGCAGCTATGGATATTCTGCGATTTATTTTACAAGATATTAATCAGTGGTTTAGAAATATTTATGGGCCTGTTATGCATAGACACAGTATGATCTGTTACTACTTTATTTATTTATTTATTTGCTTATTTATTTATTTATTCTACTAAAAACATGTAGCCTCTTTTACTTCTGGAGACTGTAGCTAATAAAAACAAGATTTTATTTTTCTATAAATACAGACATGTCTGGTTACACCATGTGCACTGTTTTCAACATTATACTTTGATACAGCTATGAATTTACTGAGATGATCTGCTTGTACAGCAAAAGTAAAAGTACTTAGGAAATTCATCCAGTTTCGTTCACTTCTGTCCACATGGATATGGATAATTGTATGTTTAGTATTCCTTCTCGACTAAAGTGTTAAAAAAGTAATAATTTTCTGGAGAACAGAAAGCTATTTTTGACCTCACTGATCGTTGTTGTGGAAAGAAAATTTACGGTGCAGATCACTTCTAGTGATTGTGAACAGTGACCGTTTCAGTAGTGGCTATTTGACAGCTCTAATCACCCAAGGTTTGTGCTCTAATCGCGCTGAGATCAGTGTCATAACAGCAATCCTTTTTAAAGCTCCCGCTGAATCACAGAGCCTGAAACAGCGCTTAGACCACAGGTTTGTGCAGTATGCCATGTTTTTCCCCTCTGAGTGTCTTTTCTTTTCTTTTCTTTTCTTTTCTTTTCTTTTCTTTTCTTATCTTTTCTTTTCTTTTCTTTTCTTTTCTGGATTTTACCATTTAAACTTTTGGCAGTAAATTGCTATCGTTCTGGAATTCAACATTTTATTAATTTAACAATTTACACAAACTACATGGGCTTGCGTATTGCTGCCTAGTAGACTATTATCCAGGTTTCCTAAAGTAATAGTAGCCTACTTAGTCGTCTTCATAAACTTGTATGATCGAATAGTAGGCAATATATGTTTTCCCAAAAGTATAGTAAATACGATGGTTCGAATCATCGAAGTGCATCGCAAGGAGAGTCATTCAGGACAACAATAAACTTTATTTATTTATATAGCACCTTTCAGACAAAATTGCAATTCAAATTGATTTACATTATAAAATTTGAATATATCAACATGGAAGGACAACATAAAAAAAAAATAGTAATAAAATAGCTGAAATTAAAAATAAATAAATAAAAACCGCGAATTTACACAGAAACTAATACAGTTACTTTAGGTGTGCAGGAACTTTTATATAAGGATATTTCATATTTTATTTACGTTTACTTTATTATTTGGTTTAATGCATGTAAGTATGTGATGTTATTTAATTTATGATTCTAAGTAATATTAAATAAGTTCATGAAATAACAAACGGAATAATAATTAGATAAAGAACACTGATTTGCCAGGATCAATCACAGGCATTTAGTCGTATGGCTCCAGTGACCCTGCAGATGCTTGCAACTCTCCGTACAGATCTGAGAAAATTAAACAGATCAAATTAAATCAGATGATTGGAGGATCGATGAGCACATTATGCAAAAGTATTGGGTTGCTCTACACAAAACAATCCTTTCAAAATTTATGTAGAAAAAAAAATTGTGTATGTTAATGTTTATGTAAAAAAAAAAAAAAAAAAAAAAAGATGACATTTCAACCGGTGATGAACGAACAGCGATTCATGTGCTATTCATTGTCATGTAGCACGTTTACCTTTTATTTTAGTACAGCCTAAGTATTGCAAAGGCTATCACGACTTTCATGACATTTATTCTGAAATAGGCTAATCCGATTCAGCCAGTATTATTACATAGGCTTTGAAGTGGACCCTTCGTCAGAAAATATTTGAACTGTTGTTGCAGTGTCCTAAATTGTTCCAGCTACACTGACCACCCTCACCAGCATCATGGAATCAAGGTGTTGCGTTTTCCTTTGACCATGATCAAAACCATTCTGCGGCAAGCAATGAAAGCAATGGGGTGTGGTGTATCACAGTGGCCTGGCCACCCGTGAGAAGTCCTAATACCAGCAGACCTGCGGACTTGTGTGCCCAATAAACATGGGGCCACTCAGTCCCAAATCAATCTGCCACCCACTTCCTAAATCAATAAGCGTGCATGAGTGGGAAAAGCAATGATGGCAAACAATTCAGTTGCACTTTAAAGTGAGTTTCAGTACACTTTTGTTTATTAGTATTATCTCATTCACCCATGACAAAAAAGTTCTTGAGCAAATTGTAAGAAACATTCAAATGTGCCTTATCGCTTCTGTTTTAACTTCTATAATGAGATCTGAATGTTTGGATCAAGGTCGCAACAGGCATTAAAAAATCAATTTCAGTATTTACGCCCTCTTGATCCCAGATTATTTTCGATACATTTTATTTGTTGGCGGAGAAATTATCCCCCCACCCCCCTTAGCCTAAATGATCTCTGTAAAAATAATTTAGGCTATTGTTTAACGAATATTAACAGGATCACCAGACCATGTAGGTTTTTTTTTTTTTTTTTTTTTTTCATTTTAATTTGCAGGCAAATAAGTCTGGAAGACGCTGATTTGGGGGAACAGTTTTAATATGAGTAAATAACGTCTTTTTATTATATATATATATATATATATATATATATATATATATATATATATATATTTATTTATGTTTGTTATTTTATTTTTTTTAATGCCATTGCGGGCTGTTTCACAAAGCACTATCAATCAGTGCTCGAAAGTTTTCTGAAGCAATCGTATAGCAGTTCTAAGTGCATCGCGAGTAGATTCAGTCACCTGCAGGATAAACGCAAAATTACAATTAAACTTAATATTGCTATCAGAATAAGATTTAATGTTTGTTTAAACAAACAAGGAATTTGTTTTGGTGACAGAAGAAGCTTCCAGTGCACAGAACTACAGGTGGACACAGACCGTAAAATATAAAATAAGATAAGCGAATAAAGAAATACAACAGATAAAGTATGTACACAATATACAAAATAGACAATGTAAATACACAAATGATGTAGCCTATAGTTGCAATCCAATCGATACATTGTGACTTTAACACAGTTTTCATTTTACCAGTGATCACAGTAATGTTAAATACATGTAGAAAAAAACAATTAACAGATAATAAATGGAACAAAATAATAAATAGGTAAATAAACGAAACACATTCAAGGAAGTGGTATGATTGATGTACAACTATATGAATTAAATTCAGAGGGAGCGTGTAACGGGGAAATGGTCTAATGAGCTCTACAGGCTGATGAATAGGGGATTGGCGACTGTCCCAAAAGCGCAGCTTCCCGAAAGGAACTCCTCATTATTGGCAACAAGGTGAATGTCGTGCTCAATATCCTTATTATTATCAGGTTCAGTCACAGGGCCTCTGTCTCCACATCTCCGCTGACCCCTGAAACTTGCACGCCGAATCGCAAAAGTAAGAAAGCGTGTTAAAGAAATAGATCACTCGGCACAAAATCAGTTAGCCTGTATTTAATTTAGTCGATATTGAGGTTCAGTATTTAAAACAATAAACATTTTCCGGCCTTGAAATTTGCTCACTTCATGCAAAAGCTTTACGCACAAATAAAGTCAGAAAAAGAAAATTAACATCATTAATTTAGGCTATACTAAAGCATTCTCGATGTTTATCCCAAATTTTCCAGGCTATACATGTTTAATTAAGAACTCGTTTTTGCAAAAGCTGGAGTTTTGTCTTTTTCCCCAATAAACTGAATTAAAAAAAAAGAACAGTGACGTGTTCATCAGGCTACTAGAGAGGCCTTTTTAGGCCGCTGTCTTTTCAGCATAGCCATTAATCATTCGCCAGTCATATGTCATACTCTGGACATCTTATGTTTAAATCTGTGATACTAACCGGAACAAAGTTGAATGTGAATGGGAACACAAACTGAAAATGCATATCCAATATGATCATGCCGGGAAGTCTTTGTGGTCTAAAATAGAGGGCACCCTTTGTAAACTGGAATGCCTGATGAGACACGTTAAGATGTAAGAGAGAGTAACAGAAAGAGAGAGAAAAATAAATGTAATAGTAAATACACAGTGAAAGAAGGGTAGCTCAGAGCAGGAGAGCAGATAGCTGTCATCACTGTGGTTTAACACAGTCAGCCACAGACTGCTCCAGAAACTCTCCATTACTGCCCATGATAGATGGGAGAGGAACCTATCCCCGGATATACTGGCCTGAGGGGCCCCTGAGTGACAGGAGAACCTGGGGTTGTCATGGTATCACTGTTTCCATGGTTACACCCTAGTCTGCTCTTCAATATTGATTTATGAGTTTGCTGTCCTTCCTCTGCCACTTCGAAGCCACTCTTCCCAAACGTCGCACGTTTCATTTGGGCACCGGCATCATACTCTCAACTCATACTTCATTGTATCAGCCACAAGCAGTGACTGAACGTTTGTATTTTACCACATGCCATATGAGGTTATTTTTACAGTCTGTTGTTGCATATTCAAGGTCTGTGGTGTGCACAGTAACAGATGTTTTCATGATTGGAAAACTGACCGGCCATATGTGTATTGCAGATAGCCTACATAAAGACGTCTAACAATTGGTTCACCGCTGTTAATGCTAGAATGCTAGTTTTAGCTCTTGGCCCATCTCCTTGAATATTCATGAATGAATTTTCAGACTCCGCAAAGACTAAAGGCTGATTTCTGTAATTAGTTGTGTCACACTTTTGTGATGCAGTGCGTATAGGAAATCCATTCATTACTCATTTCATATCCTTTCATTTCATTATATGGCCATGAACATCATGATTTGGGACGCATATCAATATATTTCAATACAGTTGCGAGCAACAGTTCTCATAGGCCTACATTTCGTACATCCTATTAATTATATCCAATATGTAAATATATATCCAATATATAAATGCAACACCGCAACAATGTTGTGCTTGCATTTTGCACAGTACACGCTGAATTTAATATAAAGGCACGTGACACGCAGTTTATTTTATTTGTAAATTTAAAAAAGTCAGTATTTCTGCATTTGCGTGGATTTATGTCATATGCTAGTTTGAAAGTCTTTGCTTCACTATTTCCTCCTTCGATAGTCATCGTATCAGAGACAGCTTAAGATATCCTTATCTTAAAGCCATCAGCCAGCATCGTAATGACAGCTTGGGACCCCTGGGCAATAATGTAGGTGTCTTCTGACTAGCGTCTACCTGAATTTTCTCTTTGTTCTCGACTGTGGATTTCGTTTTTCTAAATGCAAGTTGTACCTTCTGAAAAAAAGACGCTTCGGTCTGTTGTAACCAAAAGCAATATTTGCTGAGACCGCATCAATTTACCCTCTATATTATACGTAAAATTGCGTGGATTTTACCTTAATTATTATTTACCTAGCCTATTATTTTTATTATAAAAAACACAAGTTACATGAGCGATTTAATTTAAATAAGTTCAGTGAACGATTGGTTTCAACAAAACGAAAAAAAATGCCAAGTTCAAGGTCATATTTTGTAATATCTCCTTCGCTTCATTCACATGTTTTATATAGGCTACAATCACAATCGCTTTGTAAAATAAATAAATAAATAAATAAAAACCTCACCATTATTTATTTTCAGCAGTAATTCCGCTTTTTTAAAAATGTATTATCTTAGTTTGGCATCATCACGAAATAGTCCTACGAGCAGTAAAGTTATGCGAGTTTGAGTAGCCCATTAAGCGAGGACAGTCTCTTCTAGCTACTATATGCCATTGGTTCAAATAGACCTGTATTCATTTTGTTTAATTGATCAGCTTAAAAGGTTAACACTGTGAATAATTTGTGTCTGTGATGAACGAAGTCTGTTTATTATTCACTGAAGATGTATTGCACCACCACTCCTATGGGCTCCATTTAAATGAAAGGCATAAAAAAAAGCTCGTATTTGGTGAGGGTCAGGCAATGTCAATCCTGGACGCTTAGTTGAAAAAACATTACTATTAGGCTTAATAGATGATAATATGAGGCCTACCGTTAATGATTTGATCGCCATCTCCTCACACAACCAACAGTGAACATAGCCTATGAGAAGATGAACATATATAAAGTGAGAAGTGATAAGATGAACATTATAAAATCTTCACCGACGGGCGCTATATGAAATTCACAACCACGATGTCCATAAGCTGTAAATGCACCTATAAAAGTAGCATTTGTCATTACAGTATTCCTGTTACATATTATTTTTTATTTTTTATACTCTAATAGTGGTCCTATGCAGTTACATTGCATGTTAAGTAACGTTACCCTATTTATTAGAATTACACTTAGCGACATTGTGTATCACTGAACGCTGTAACGTAAAGTGTGACCCTTTGATATAGCCTATAGCATTTCTACCTGGCGCCATTCCTTTGTTACTGGCCTTAAGTTCCAGAAGACTGCAGCCGAATTTATTTGCATATTTCAGGCTTGCTCAATTTTAACGTATTTTAAAAGGGGTACGTAATAAACGATTATTTCGTCGCCTGTTAAGATATCTGCTCGAAGCGCCCAGTTCCGTTGTTTTTGACAGGTCGGTTTTTGAAAATGGAGCCGTTTTCATGTGATCCCCCCCCCCCCCCCCAATCTGGATTTATGCTCTCGTTTAAAGGTTTTAAATGTTTATCACCGACAAAACAGAGCAGTCGCCTCATGCTCGCAGGGATAAATGGAGTGTTAGAGGACTCGCTTGAAATGACACGCATGCCCTGACCACTTGGGAGGTCTTCCTCTCCTCTCACAGGCTCAATACGTGACGGTTTTTATTCAGTATAAGCTTTTTCTGAAATGTCTGTGCAGGAGTCGTTGTGCTGAGCTGAGGCCAGCTGTTCAGCTCAGCACACGTAAAGTAAATTTGGATTTTTTTTTTTTTTTTTTTTGCTATTTTGAATAGGCCTATGTAACACTTATTTAGCCTGTATTTTACGGTCCAACATCTTGTTAAAGATGTTCTTTAAAATAGTGCCATAACTAAGGTGTCAAAATATACATTACATTTACATTGCATTTTTAATTTACAAACATAATTTGTTTTTGTGGAAAGAATCTATTAAAACATAAACTTTGCCATATACCAAGAGTAGTATACTGTCCAAGAATTGCACATAATGTTGTAATTACGAAATTTAAAATCGTTATCAAAGGGCTATCTTTGTAGAAGCATTCACCAAGTTTTTCGTCTTTTTCTTTTTTTTTTTTTTTTTTTTTTTTTTTTAAGAAAAATCGGGGTTCGTAAATGTATAAATAAACGATTTTCAAATCATTTTCAGAATGTTGTGCACCAAAATACATAGGCTAGTACAAAATCGGTACAAGTTGCCTACAATTCAAAACAGCAACGACAAAAACAGCACAGCAGCGATGATTATTTCAAACGGCTGATTTTTAGCTATTAAACGGCTATTACTAACGGCTTTGATAGAGATAAAGAAAGCAAGCTCTTAGTAACTTTTCAGTAGTTTTGTGCCACTTGTTGTAAGCCATCCCCAAATCCCTTTCCAGGAGGTAAATCCAGTTTACCGTAGTACACGTCAGTGATCCTGCCACTAGCTCGTCACGCAGATGTATAGCCATCTCTTCTCGTCAGGCATAACCTGATGGAGCGTCTTTATTCCTTCAAAACTCATTCAGCTCATTCTTTCCGCGTTACCGTTGTTTGAGGACTCTGGGCGCAAGAGTGCCTGAAGAACATTTGGAGGACGGTTTGGAAGAAGAGGGAGTTGTTTCTGTGAGAAACTCAATCTCATACAGTAGCGGCCTCCATCTGGGAACTGTCACAACTGACAGCACCACGGGCACTGGCCTGATCTTCCGCGCAACATTCAGCAAAACACAGTACACTCTCTCAGAATGGCACATTGTCTGGTTGTATAATTATTGGGAAAACAGCTGATAATTTATAACGTCATACAGTAGCGTCGCAGTATTTGAGAAGTTTAGCAGATCAATATTTCTGTCCTGTCAATAATTCCGATATACGGGAAACATTTTTGGGTCAGTGAGAATCCACTCATCTATAATCAAGGCGATTTCTTGTGTGGGCATTTAACCTCTGGATATTAGCTAAATAATGACTTTATAAACATATATAAACAATATAAATAAATATATATTATAATAAAATATAAATTAAGATTATAAAAAGGTAAGATCAAAAAGTGGCGTGCCAATTTTTAATTCATGAACAAAAGAAGATTTCGTAACTTTTAGATTTTGTATATTTTATTTATTTTTTTTGTATATATTTATACGCTTAGAATATTGTGTTTACACTTTAATTACTCTTCTTGTTGAAAATAGGGTGTTTAATAATCTATTTCAGTCCATTTCAATTAGCAATACTTAGATCAAAATGGCTGTAGCTAAATGTCGGCGAAACGCACCCAAAATCATTTAACTCGCATAACCTAAATTAAGTTAGACTGTTATCTGTTATATTGGAACATATTTAGGAACACATTTATGTGGGACAAAAAGTAAAAATTTAATTTACATCTAATCATACTGAGGTGATCCAGTGATCTATTAAAATATGGCATTTAGGCTATGCAAGGAGAACCATATCAAGTGCTGTAGAACTTACGACATTGCTTAAAAAGGCCGGCATATCTGTTCTGAATGTAAAATTAGATAAAGACCGCGACATTCAGTTTTTTTTTTTTTTTTTTTTTTTTTTTTTAATCTGAATGGTGTATCGTGCCACTTAGGCTATATACAAAACAGATTTTTTTTTTTTTTTTTTTTTTGGAAAGCTTAAATTGTTTTAGGCTGTATATATATATATATATATATATATATATATATATATATAAGTAATTTCTACTGAACGGTTTTGATGCTTGGATTTTAGGCTGAGGTAGGATCACGGGCCTTCTACGTGATTACGTTTACTATATAGGCACAGGATGGCTCTGTTCTGACGTCAACATGTCTACTAGCCACTGCTGCAAACAGAAAAAAATGGAGGAGGGTCTTATGAGCTAATGGTTTACAGATGTCTGTAATACCAAGAAAAAGATGCTGTTTGGTCCATGCTTTAAAGCATAATACGACACTATAACTTCGAGTACTTTCAGATCGAGTTTTGGACAATGACACAAAAGAGCCCCAATGAGTTTACTATTGACTGGGAAGTGGCTTGTGCCATTGTCGAGGGAAGTTGATATAAAGAAGACTACACATAATAATTTTTTTTTTTTTTTTTTTTTTTGGTGCTTGTCAGAATTTGTAAGCTTTAGAATTAGAGCTATTTAATCATGTGGACATGAGGTGATGGGAAGTGAGAGATAAAAGAGCTATATACCAACGACATTGTATATTCCTGGATTAGAAGACTTCGTTTGCTTTAGTGCCAGAGGAAATAAGGGCTCTTTACTACTTTGGGCCTTCAGGAATCATGGTGTCGAATGTAAGATATGTGTTCTCTTCCACTTGGAGAGTCATTCGTGTTACAGCAGCGGCAGAAGGTCACAATGAGGTCACAGTATTATCTGTGTTCTTAATCAAGGGAGTACGGACGGTTAATTTTATCTGAGACGCCATCTTGACACTCTCAACAAATTATCTGCAATTATTAGCGCATAGGACCTGTAGAATCAGACAATACAATGTAACATAAGCGGTAATTTAATGCAACTGGATGAGTCTTAAATCGTCTGTGTGTATTCCTATCTAAGCAGATTTACTCTAGCGGAGATGTCAGTTTAATTGCATGCCTTTGCGTAAAGAACCTTAGACGAAAACTATGAGGCCTGCTCTGAACGAAAAGCACGTAGCAAGTAGCACGTTAGCCCATAAAAATCCACCAAAATAGCTAATATCAGTAAAGAAATATGTTAGAAAAAGAAAAAAAGACTGGTCTTTCTAAATATGCATCGAATGCATAATTTTAAAAATAGTAAAACATGAAGAATCTATAATAAATGACGTCATTGTATTGGGCTATTCCATAATTCCAGCGGATACTGATTCTGTTGTTATGACCAAAATTCGGTTCTATGAATTGTGGTGCTAACCCCCCTCCACACCAGTGGGAAGTTTCAACTGCACATTTTGATCGGCACGTTATCAGTCATTTGCACATCCGAGCAGGCCTTGGTCGCTCCAGCGAAGTCTGGCCCTCCTCCGTATTTTGTTGTTAACGTCATTTGGGCTTTTTCCACAGGCTCCAGTGAGTCTACTCAATCATTTATTTTAGCAGTTATGGAATTAAACGTCTTGCAGTTTTCCCCCTTTATAGCGATTAAACAGCGTATAATTGTGTTTTGTACGAGCTAGCCTGTGCAGTTTCAATGTTTGAATCGTGTTTATTTAAAAAATACTGTATGGGATATCCTAATTAACATTACATGAATAGCCGTCTTCGAGATTTAGATGGTATTCTGGATTTGTCCTCAATTAATAATATAAACTACTATTGGGATTTTCCCCCCTGTATTACATGAGCACTGTATAAAATACCCTATACAGTCATGGAAGCAAATCATTTTAATTAATTTAATTAGCCTATCATTTCATCTTTTTTGGCACCTGCTGCAGAAACTGTATCACCTGTTCAACAAACGTGTTCGTTTAATGCTGTAATTCAATAATATGCAAATTTCGTCATGTACACTGACAAATGTATTTCAAATTGAGATAAATGCAAATTCTTGTTTTAACATAATAATTATTGTTATATTTATCAGTTATTATTAATGTTTAAATTGTAGTTACTATATAGACAGCGTTGTTACCCGAAGCAGCCTGAATGGTAGGCTTGCTTGTAAAAAATAATTAGCCTACCTATAGGCAAGACCGATAGCTACTGCTAGCATTAACAGTTTATTTGTAATTATTTGTAACTATTTTTTTTTTTTTTTTTTTAGTGTTTAGTGTTGCAAGCATAGGCTAAATTGACAAACTGTTCACAACAGCCACATTGCTGACCCTTGCAGCAGTTTTGTCAAATGTTAACATTTGTCTTCAGAACTTTACATTACCTTTTAAAAGCCAATATGTCTCACAGTTTGGGCTGCTTGAATCATTCTGTTTGTGCTCGTGGAGCTGCTGGGTATGCATCGCGTGAGTGCTGTTTGATTTGACTGTCACGTCTATGTAAGTATAATTGAAAATATATTCAACAGTCTCTCTAGGCCCTGAAACGAATCATTAATTTCTATACTGTAGTCTGCTTACGAACAGCACTTATCTTCTGTGAATAATTATTTAGTGTGCAAGTTACCAAGTGGCATCTTTATGTTAAATTACATTTCAGTACAACAAAGGGTTTAAGATTGTTAAAAACACAGTGGTTTATTGAATTAATTACATTGTTTACATCTCCAATATTATTTAAATTTTGTGTCTCTGGACGGAAGTGCACTGGGTGGACTCGACAGTTGTTTCAGACACCAGCATTGTACGACCACAAAATAACATTATAACACTTCATACTTTTCAAATAAAACATTTACTATATCATAACATCGACTAACCTTCCTCATAATTAAAGAAGAGAGAGACAGAGATAGATACTGAAAGTGATAGAGAGAGAGAGAGAATGAGACAGAACTTCACGTATACTCCTTAGTGGCAGATATCTCATTTTGATTCACAATGGGACAAGAAAACAAACAATAATAAACCAATATCAGACAGCAACACACAATCTCTTACCAAGAGAGTATCCTCCTTCTAAAATGGAATGGTTTTTCCTCAAATATCCACTGTCCGTAGCGGGAAATTGCACATAAATATTCCATTAAATAAAGTGAGAGAACAACTAAAAATGAGTTCAGAGGGCCTCATTTCGTGTCTTTTGCATAAGTCTCATTGTTTCAGTTCCAGTGCCCACACATGCTGCGGCCAACCAGTTCTCCCTTTAGTTTTCTTGTCATTGCTGCTCCCTGAATTTTTCAAAACGTCGTTCTG
>JAFVLL020008018.1:0-31531 GCA_021397915.2 Tor tambroides | reverse complement strand
ATCTGAAGAGCGTGGGAATGGTCGCTTTGAATCTTTGTGCAGGCTATGTTTATGCTAAGCTAGGCTAATGTTAGCAGGCGGGTGAAACTGAGAGACTTTAAGATCCGCGGAGGAAAGAAATACAGAGCTCAAATCATCCATAAAGCGACACAACGCTTCTGTTATAACCGATGAAGCCACCTATGCAGCGAGCGCGCTGAGTGACGGGCTCTAACGGCTGTTTTGTGTTGTTTTGTGTGTGTTTAAGCGCCTGAAGGGCCAGTGAAAGCGGGAGTCATGGCGGACAGCGGCAGCGCTCAGGACGGCGGCGGCGCGGAGCAGGTAAACCGGAGCAAATCCAGTCTTCTCTTATTCTCTAATGCATGTGCTTTGGTGAAGTTTTCACTTTGTTCTGTTAAAACACTGGTACTTCCTGTGTGGCCACCCCCTTTCATGTATTAAACCCGCCCATCGTCAGGACGGACAGCCCTCGCCGCTCGCCCTGCTCGCCGCCACTTGCACCGGCCTCGGTTCGCCCGCCCCCGGAGCAGAGAACGGGGCTAACTCCAGTAATAATGCTGCTGCTGGAGGGGTAAGTCTTCAACTACAGATCTCACCTTTATTAGACCTTACCGTGGATCGAGTATGAGCCGGCCGTGTTTACTTTGAATGGGTGTATTTTTACACCCCGAACCTAAGGGTCATTATACGTGGAAGCTCAGATCTGGCTTAGTCTAAATAATGTAAATTATGCACCTGGTTCATAGTACAGCTTATTCTTAACAGGAACCATTCAAACAGATTGGAAGACACGTTTGTGTTTTAATTGCTTATTTGTTGACTTAGACCTGCATGTAAAAAGTCAAAGAATGGATCATGATAGGTTTAATTATATAGATGGAGATATACAAACTTTTCAGGGAATCAGTTGTAATATTGTCAGTAGCTCAGATCTGGTTGAGCTTTCGCTTAGCTTAGTCTAAATAAATTCTGTAAATTATAGTCTGGTTCACAGTGCAGTTTATTCTTAAGAGTACCATTCAAACAGACAGGAAGACACATTTGTGTCTTAGTTGCTTATTTGTTGACACAGACCAGCATGGAAAAGTCAAAGAATGGATCATGATATGCTTAATTTTATAGATGGAGATGTACAAACTTTTCAGGGAATCGGTTGTAATATTGTCAGTCATTCAGATGGCTGGACATAGAGCATATGCACATACATGTAAGTTTAAAAAGTTTTGGGATCAGTAAGATTTACTTTTATTCAGCAAGATGCATTTAAAAAAATAATAAATAAAAAGTGACACAGATTTTGTATGTTGTTAGAAAAAGTCAAAATAAATGTCACAACTTTATGATCATCAAAGAATGTTGAAAAACACGGTTTCTACAAAAATATTAAGCAGCGCAACTCTTCAACTTTAATAAGAAATGTTTTTGACAAGCAAATCAGAATATTAGAATGATTTCTGAAGGATCATGTGAGACTGGAGTAATGATGCTGAAAATTCAGATTTAACATCACATGGTTAAATTATATTACAAAGTATAATCAAATAGAAAAGTTATTTTAAATTGTAATAATATTTTACAATATTACCTTTTTACTGTACTTTTAGTCAAATTAAATTAGTGACTTGGTAAACAAAATAAATTTCATTCAAAAACATAAAAAATTGGTAATTTATTTAAATGTAGGGGCTTATATTTCCAGTTTTTCAGCTTTTTTAATTTCTGAAAAAATAAAATCCCTCCACCCACTTTTCAAATCACCAATTATGTCGACGTCATCACTCATTAGTCAATGTTGAATCACCACAATCATCATTAGGTTGAAGGGGTGGGGGGTCAACCTGTCAGTGCTCAGACCATACGCGGCGCACTGCATCAAATTGGTCTGCATGGCTGTCGTCCCAGAAGGAAGCCGCTTCTAAAGATGATGCACAAGAAAGCCCGCAAACAGTTTGCTGAAGAGAAGCAGACTAAGGACATGGTTTACTGGAACCATGTCCTGTGGTCTGATGAGACCAAGATAAACTTATTTGGTTCAGATGGTGTCAAGCGTGTGTGGTGGCAACCAGGTGAGGAGTACAAAGACAAGTGTGTCTTGCCTACAGTCAAGCATGGTGGTGGGAGTGTCATGGTCTGGGGCTGCATGAGTGCTGCTGGTACTGGGGAGCTACAGTTCATTGAGGGAACCATGAATGCCAACATGTACTGTGACATACTGAAGCAGAGACTGGGTCGCAGGGCAGTATTCCAACATGATAATGACCCCAAACACACCTACAAGACGACCACTGCCTTGCTAAAGAAGCTGAGGGTAAAGGTGATGGCCTGGCCAGGTATGTCTCCAGACCTAAACCCTATTGAGTATCTGTGGGGCATTCTCAAACGGAAGGTGGAGGAGCACAAGGTCTCTAACATCCACCAGCTCCGTGACGTCGTCATGGAGGAGTGGAAGAGGACTCCAGTGGCAACCTGTGAAGTTCTGGTGAACTCCATGCCCAAGAGGGTTAAGGCAGTGCTGGAAAATAATGGCGGCCACACAAAATATTGTCACTTTGGGTCTAATTTGGACATTTTCAGTTTCAGGGTCTTGGCAATCTTCTTATAGCCTACGCCATCTTTGTGTAGAGCAACAATTCTTTTTTTCAGATCCTCAGAGAGTTCTTTGCCATGAGGTGCCATGTTGAACTTCCAGTGACCAGTATGAGAGAGTGAGACCAAATTTAACACACCTGCTCCCCATTCACACCTGAGACCTTGTAACACTAACGAGTCATTGGGCCCAATTTGGACATTTTCACTTAGGGGTGTACTCACAGCCATTAATGTCTAAACCGTTGGTCACAAAAGTGTGTTGAGTTATTTTGAGGGGACAGCAAATTTACACTGTTATAAAAGCTGTATACTCACTACTTTACATTGTAGCAAAGTGTCATTTCTTCAGTGTTGTCACATGAAAAGGTATAATAAAATATTTACAAAAATGTGAGGGGTGTACTTCTGTGAGATACTGTATGTATTATATATATATATATATATATATATATATATAAAATATAATATTACATTTAGTTATTTAGCAGACACTTTTATCCAAAGCGACTTACAAAAGAGGACAATAGAAGCAATCAAAACCAACAAAAGAGCAACAACATGCAAGCATATGACAAGTCTCGGTTAGCCTAACGCAGTACACATAGCAAGTTTTTTATTTTTTATTTTTTATTTATTTTTTTTTTTTAAGAAAACAAGTAGAGAGAATAGAAAAAAAGAAAAAGTAGCAGTTACAGAATAAATATGCAATTGATAATATATAATTGATATATATAATGAGAAGCTATTATGTTATATATAATAGCTTCTCATATAAACCAGTAAGTTCTATTTTGGTTTCATCCATCCATTAAACCTTTCTCCAGTAGTCCTCTGGCTTGTCCACATGATCTTTAGCAAGCAATTTTCTTTTTGGAGCACAGTGGCTTTCTTCTTGCAACTCTGCCATGCACACCATGGTTGCTCAGTGTTCTCCTGATGGTGGGCTCATGAACATTAACATTAGGCAATGTGAGAAAGGCCTTTAGTTGCTTAGAAGTTACCCTGGGAACTTTTGCAACCTCGCAGACTATTACACACGTTCTGCTTTGGAGAGATCTTTGTTGGTCGACCACTTCTTGGGAAGGCAACAGTGCTCTTGAATTTCCTCCATTAGTAAACAATCTGTCTGACTGTGGATTTGTGGAGTCCAAACCCTTTAGAGATGGTTTTGTAACCTTTTCTAGCCTGATGAGCAACATCAACTCTTTTTCCGAGGTCCTCAGTAATCTCCTTTGTTTGTGACATTATTTACTTCCACAAACATGATCAGACTTTGATAGATCCCTGTTCTTTGAATAAAACAGGTCACGTACATTTGATAGTCATTGCACAGATGGACTCTAATTTCACCTTTAAATTAACTGCTAATCCAAGAGATTCACATACATTTGCTACTCACAGATATGCAATATTGGATCATTTTCCTGAATAAATAAATGACAAAGAAAATATTTTTGTCTCATTTGTTTGATTGAGTTCTCTTTGTCTACTTTCAGGACTTGTGCGAAAATCTGATTATGTTTTGGGTCATATTTATGCAGAATTATATGAATATCATATGAAATCATAGAATATGATTTATATTGCAATTTTGTTGTTTGCTAAAAGGTAGATATCAGTTGAAAACTGGATTGTTTTGAGGGTCACATGTTCAGTAGTATTTCAGACCAAATTCAAATTTTCATACACAGGGTGGGTTTATCTGTAGTCCATGGGGTCCATGTTTTGCATCAGTCACCATAGTAACAGCAAGAGATGAGGACGTGTTCGTTGTAATTGGATCTTCCCGTGTACATGCACCGATGTGGCATCACTTTGAATATCTTGTTCTTTTGTGAACCTGTTTCCTTCCTAGAACGCAGACCTCTCAGTGCAGTTAACAGGGTCATCTGAAAGGTGGGAGGCGGTGAAGGACGACTCGGGTGTCCTGCATCTCCCCGGCACGGGTATCGTCACGTCCAACGGACAGTATGTTCTTCCTCTCCAGAGCCTCCAGGGTCTCCAGAACCAGCCCATATTACTCGCGTCAGGGACCGACGCGTCCGCCGGTGCAGTGCCTAACATCCAATACCAAGTCATCCCTCAGGTGCAGACGGCCGAAGGGCAGCTGGGTTTCTCTGCCTCTGCCGTCGAGGGGGCCTCAATGGCGCAGGACGCCGCAGGGCAGATCCATATCCTCCCGGACGGCACCCAGACCATCAGCGTCACAGGCACAGACATTCTCAGCAACAGTCAGAACCTCATGACCCAGTCTGGCCAAGTGCACCAGATCCCACAGGTGTCTCTGGGAAGCTCTGCCTTCAGCACTCAGGGTCAGGTGGTCACTAACGTGCCTCTGGGTTTGCCTGGTAACATTACCTTTGTGCCCATAAACAGCGTGGATCTGGACTCTCTCGGGCTCTCAGGAGCCCAGCCGATCGCCACCGGCGTCACAGCTGACGGACAGCTGATCATGACCAATCAGAGCATGGAGAACTCTGAGGGCTCGGCCAAAGCAGGGGAACAGCAACAGACACTCAACTCCAGTGCAGCCGCAGACATGTTTGTGCCTACCACGTCTACAGCGTCCTCCACGTCCTTGCAGCAGCACACCAGCACAATAGACGGCACCGGCGTGTTGACGCAGTCTGCAGCGGGAGAGCAGGGAGACGGGTCGGGCTACCTCAGTCAGGGCACGGTGCAGGTGTCTGGAGGCCAGCAGGTGATCCAGTTACAGCAGTTGCCCTTGCAGACCGCTGATGGTCAGGGGTCTGCTCAGGCCCAGCACTCTCTGCAAAACGTCCAGCTCATCAACCCAGGAACATTCCTCATCCAGGCCCAAACCGTCACTCCGTCAGGACAGATACAGTGGCAGACCTTCCAGGTATGAGGTTATAAATCAGATTATTGTTTTAAATGACATTTTAGATTTGAGAATGAACTTTTTTTTTTTTTAATATACTGAATTTGTAATTATTGCACTGCTGATACAGACACACTGCACTAATAAAACATCACTTCCTGCACCACTGTTCATAAGTGTCCATGAAAACAGTAACAAACATACAGTTTGACAAGTGACCACCATTCGAGTCACAAATAGACAATGAGTCATCACAAAAACTGATTAGTCTTTGTCATGTTTGATGTTACTGATTTTGAAATTCAGTAAAAAGTCACAACTTGCATAAATATGTAGAAAACATTATTTTGTGATTGGTTACTGTGTGATTTTTGGTGATACCTTTTTATAGCTTTTTGCTGAAACATGGCACTCAGTGACTTAATGCCTGTCCACACCAATAACGAGGAATTTATTAGCATCCACACCCAATAGCTTTGTCATCTGCTGCTTTAAATGTTCAAGCTCTTTAAACTTGTTTGGAGTCTCATTGGCTGTCAGTGTTTTTATCGTTCATCAGTAGAAAAAAATACTGTTCTTAGAGTGATTCCAACAATATAATTTCTTTGTGTTATCATTGTAATTATAGTGAATGAACATCCTTATTCTCAAAGAATTTGAACAATTATTAATTAAAACTAAATAGTTATCGTCTTTCGTGCGAAGAACTTTAACAGTGTGGATGAATTGCAGGAATGCAAACAGGCTCTTTAAAGTAACTATTTTTAAATTAAATTAAGACGACAAGCCTGCTGTGCTTTAAAAATGTTATGGAAAATAGTTAATTATTTTTACATTCCATTAATCTGTCTGTGCAGGTCCAAGGAGTTCAGAACCTCCAGAACCTTCAGCTCCAGACGGCTCCAACTCAGCAGATTACTCTCGCTCCGGTGCAAACGCTGTCTCTGGGTCAGGGCGGTACACCTGTCAGCCTGACCTCCGGACAGATGCCTAACCTGCAGTCAGTGACTGTGAACACTCTGGGCCAGGCAGGCATTCAGTTCCAGCAGTCTGAGGACACAGACAGCACTGGAGGTACTGCAGCTGGTGTTTCAGGAAGGCTTATTAAAATGTCTAGTAACCTTTTCAATAGGGGAGAAAAAACATGTAGATAGTTGTTGGGCCCTATGAAGTCTGTTTCATTTTTTTTGCAAATTCTTTTTATTTTTTTACTCTAGTGTTTTCCATTTTAATTTGTCTAGAGCCCATTTTTATGGTTTAATTGTTAAAATTAAAATAATCAAAAGGGATGTCTAATCAGTTGGATTCATACAACTTATTTTAATAATTTCTTAAAATTTTAACAATATTAGTGTCTAGTGGGATGTTTTTTATTTATTTATTATTATTATTATTACTTTTTATTATGTATTTATTTCAGAAATTGTGTTGTGTTTTTTAAATTCATTGCATACAAATCCAGCTAATCTTTTGAACTAATCAAATTTAAACAGTCCCTTTCTTTTATGGCAAACAAATTGCTGCACAACAGAGATTTACTGATTAGATTAAAATTGTGTGGTGTTCCTTAAATGTTTTCATTATACTGTACAAAAGTAATATTTCTGTCACAATTTCTTTTATTTTTTATTTATTTTGGAAGGTTGTAGTCAAGATCTGTGAGTTTGTGTGTATCTGAAGATAGTTTTATTGAAAAGAAAAAATCAAGGCAGCTCTATAAAGTTCATGTGGACTTAAAACACATTTATTTACCCAAATGTTGCCAAATTCTGTGAAATTCAACACTTAAATCCATTTTTATGACTGATTCCATTCATGTTTTCAACATCATGGAAATCATAGAGCCCTATAAAGGTGACCATCTAAAGTAAACCAGATGAAGCAGTCCAGAAGAATCATTTAGAGTGACATTGCAAAGAGAAGATGTGTTTAGCGGTAATAATGCAGTGCTGTTAGTGTAACGCTGATCATACTATACTCTATAGATATTCAGATTAAGGAGGAGCCTGATTCGGAGGAGTGGCCTCTGGACAGTAGCTCTACGCTGAATGCCAATGACCTCTCTCACCTTCGTGTTCGTTTAGTGGAGGAGGAGATGGAGGGATTGAGCCAGGAGGGCAAACGTCTGCGCAGGGTCGCATGTACCTGCCCCAACTGCAAAGAGGGAGGCGGGAGGTGAGATCACACTGCTGAGAGCACATTTCCTTTAGCACGTTTCCTCACGTAGTTTTGAGACACGGTACAATTTCTGTGTTTATATTCATATGTAACACAGACACCCCATGGCGTGTGTTTGACTACATGTCTTCATCACTGGATGTGTGTAATATATTTCCATTCTGACTGTACATTTCTAATTATATGTTGTAGGGGATCTAACATGGGCAAGAAGAAACAGCACGTGTGCCATATAGCCGGCTGCGGGAAGGTATATGGGAAGACGTCTCACTTGAGAGCTCACCTGCGCTGGCACTCGGGAGAGAGACCCTTTGTCTGCACCTGGATGTTTTGTGGGAAGAGGTTCACGCGCAGTGATGAATTGCAGCGACACAGGAGAACACACACTGGTACTCCTTCTCTCACCCACACACACACACACACATGTAGTGACTCCTTACTCTCGCCTTTATTATATTAAAATAAGAGACTTTATTTAAAAAAAAAAAAAAATCTTACTGACATTTGACTTTGTTTTTTTTAAGAAAATTCATATCTTTAACTGAGCTTTTGGAGCAGGCTTTGTGCAGAGGGTTTTGTAACAGCTTTTCTCTGTTCTTTTTCTCATTTCTGTATCATTCCTCATTTGACCATTATCAGGAGAGAAGAAGTTTGTGTGTTCAGAGTGTTCGAAGCGGTTCATGCGCAGCGATCACCTGGCCAAGCACATAAAGACGCATCAGAACAAGAAGGGAGGGGGCGGAGCCATGGTGGCCAGCGTGGGCGGAGCTGTGTCCTCGGACAGCATCATCACGACGGGCGGCACCACACTCATCCTCACCAACATCCAGCCCGGCACCATGCAGGGCCTGGCCACCGTCAACGCTACCGTCAACACGTCTAGCTCACAGGACCAGCTGAGCACAGCCGAGATTCCTCTGCAGTTAGTCTCTGTGTCCGCCGGGGACGCGGCCGAGTGACAAACCGCTGCTCTGAGATGCAGCTGAACGCTCTGTTAGACTGCCAAGATTCCGCCTCTTCCTGTATGACATCACATCCTCTTCTCCCGCAACCTGAGACTTCATACGTCGATTCCATGCTCACGCATTTACCTTGCTTTTATACCTTTACATATTTACCCTTCTTTACGTAAATATGTACATTTACGTGAATGCATATATACACACACATATAAATATATATATATATATATTTTACAAATATAGAATTATTGGGGGTTTTGTTCATCTTTTTATGGGGGAAGCATTATTTCTTGTTTTCACATACAACACTGAAATGCCTTATATTGTATTATAAGCTGTCGTGTACAAAGCTCGAGTTCTTCATGGGTGTCAAGCATCTGTTTCAGTGTGTACTTGTTGGAATGAGAATAATCGTGTTGTGTAAAGAATGCAGCAGTGGTGACAGACTGGTGGCTGATGTTAAAGGAGCAGCTTAGCCAAAAGTGAAAATTCTCACATTATTTATTCCCCCTCCGTTACGGCATTCCAAACTCGTGCGGTTTCCTTGAGGGAGGTTTGTTTTCTTTCCATGCAGCAACACTTCCATGTCTGTCAAGCTCCAGAATGGACAAAAACTAGTCCATGTCACTAGAATCATGTTGTGTGAAAAACAGACCCAAAATGCAAGCTTTAATTCAGTGAGAGTCATCCCATCAGCTGTATGACTTTGTCAGTCTCTGCATTTTATGTCACGGGCTTTGGTTGGATGGGGAGTTAAGCATCTGTTCCTCACACAAAGCTTCAGAACAATGTAGTGTCTTGGGTCTGAACTAGTTCTCGTGGAGCGGGGGAGTAAGTAATGGCAGAATTTTCCATTTGTAGGTGAGCTGCTTCTCATTTTAATTATAGGTCGTAAGTGATATTCGTGGTGTAAGTTCTTTATATAAGGAGGAAGATGTAAAACTTTGGAGAGAAGCCTGCCATTGTGCTGTTGGGAGTCATGAAGGTGTCCAATAGTGTCTTTACATGTCTCCGATGCTCCTCATGAAAATGCATTTGACTTATTTTATGTAGTTTTATTTTGTGTAGGTAAACCCAGGCCTGGCAAAGGGGAAAAATATGAAACAATCATGTAATTAAAAGCATTTTATGTATCATAATTCTCAAACCTCTGCAAGTTGATCAGATCTTTCAATATGAATTTGTTGCGAATGAAGTCTTTTTTGAGCAAAGTGATATTTATATACATTGTAACCTGGATTTGTGGTGTCCACAACTGCTTTTCTAAGGGAAAAAAAAAAACTCCCTTTGGCTTTACTTTTTTAAAGAACTGGACTGTAATCAGCGCCAAGAATCATTTGTATGAAATGAAGCAGTTTGTAGATTGCCAAATTTGATAAAAAGAGAGAAAAACTCTTGATTTATGTCTGATGGTTTGCAGCATTAATATGCAGATCTGTACTGTGTGTTTCAGGACCAAACGAGCAGCTCCGAGTGTCTGGCGTCAATCTAGCAGTGTGCTGTGTCAAAATACTTCAGTAACAGCCTATTGGGATGTGTTAAACAAGCAAAAGCTTGGTGGGACCTTTGCGGTCACCTCACAGCCTAACCGTGTGGTGATGCAGGCGACGTTCACGGTGGTCAATATGTAGTTTTTGAACTCCCTCTCCTTTGTTCGCTTACTGTAGCCGTGAGTCTGACGCCTTCAATCACAGAGAGCGATTATCCTCATAGGAGTCAGCTAATGAACGTTTTTTAAAGGAGTTCTCAAGGTTTTATTTGAATAAACTGCAGGTCATCAGGGAGGACGCACTCATTTGCTGTTAGTCCATGTACAAGTATGGCTTTGTTTCCATGTGGTACTGTACAATTATTCTCCGCTGATCTGTTTTTATTCCTTCAGCTAATCATGATGTCTCTTTATCTACCGATTTTGAGTACCGTTGCCAATTTTTGTGTTGGGGATTTTATATCTCCCTTAGCCAAGTTTGTAACGATCAGGAGTTTGATTGAAAAGGTCCAGCGGGGTTAATGGCAGATAATGAAACACTATTTTGTTTTCTGATTTGATAAGGGGTAATCTGTCACAGTGATCCAGAATTGCATTTTTTTTTTTTTTGTCTTTTCCTAGTTGAAGTCTAATTTGATTTTGTTCATTATACATAGCATCTTAACATGTCACTTTCATATTTTTATTTGGTCATTTTTCCAAGAAAGCTTCGGACTATTGTACAATGCCCACTTTTGAGGGCAGCTGTTTATTTCACACTAAAATGACTAAACATAATTCTGTGCTTGTCAGTTGTCTTATTTTCACAGAACACTGATGCTTATACTTGCACACAACAGTAAAAATAGATAGTTGACAAATAAGAACCATACATTTTAATCACCCCCATCATTAAAAAAAAAATCATTTAAATTAAAACAATTTCTTCAGCAGGAATGAAAAAATGTGAATAGGAAAAAGCATGTGCAATACATCTATTTTCATTAATACTGCAAAATTTATGATTGAAATGTTCAACTTTTAATGTTTGAAAACCACTTTGTTTAATCACTTCTTAAAATTTCTAGAAATGTAACTGTGTGTGTGTGACCTTTGTGTGTGAAGTCCAGTAGATGTCACTGCAGCAACAGGACCAGAGTAGGATATCCAGTCTCTGACCACTTCCTGCCCTCTAAATCCTGATATATTCCTCGTCTCATGTGCATTTAGAAGCTTCTCTGACATATTCAATATTAAAATATGTATAAAAAGAGCAGGCACGACGAGCATCCGCCCACCCAACCCACCGTTTTACCCCCTTAAATTGCATATGAAATACGTTGTTTATTTTTGAACTTGCTCAAGTGTGAACAAAATTCCCCTCCATGCCTTTTTCATTTCAATTTAGAAATACACTTACAGCAATTTCCTCTTAGAGGGGCTTATAGATCAGAGTCTGTTTTAACTGTTGTCTGTTGTGAACATTAAATCCAGCTGTGTGGAAAATTGATTTGGATAGTTGACCATGTATTTTAAATGTTTTTTTGTAATATGCAAGGAAAAATGTATTTCAGATGTTTTTATAACATTATATATGTAATGTTATTTTGAATGTTGGTAACTTAAACAGTTTCGGTTCCCATTGACTTGGACAAAAAAATACAGTGCTAGTCAATGGGAACTGAAACTCTGTGGTTACCCAAACTGGTCAAAATAGCTTTTGTTTTCAACAGAAGAAAGAAACTCGTACAGGTTGGGAATGACATGAAGGTGAGGAATTGACAATTTTCATTTTTGAGTTAAATATCCCTTTAAATAGCCTTTTTTTAACACATACTCCATATACTAGGCCCATCTCAATTAACATAAAGTCATAAAAACTGCACTTAAGATAATTATAAAGAAAACATGCTTAAAATAGTCACCATTGGAGGAAGACATTTCATGTTTGAAATTTTGGCTGCTTAAATTGCAAACTGCTTTTGTCTGGTCACTTATACGGTTGCGGCCACACAATCAAAAGTGTCCACTGAAATCTTTTATCTGCCAAATCAAAGCGAAAAAAAGCACATGCTCCTGAATTCGGTGCGATTTGTTGCAGAGATACAGAGAAAACAGTCTATTAACGTTCATATGGAGCCGTCAGTTGCTTGCCACCTTTCATTTGCATAATTTAATGAATTCAATTCATTGTAATGCAATACAGAGAGCACAGTGAACATGAAATGACAGTTTGAGTTAATGAAATGTGTTAACGGTATCATCATTTACTTGTATGTTAATTAGTCCAATTAATTTCCAGTGCACGGTAATCTGAATATTGTAATAGCGCCGTGCGCGTCTGAAGTCAGGTGGGGAGAGGGGCATATTGAAACAAGGCCTATGAATCATCACATCCTCACCTTTCCAAGCCACTGCCGAAGGTTACCCAGAATCCTCTAGTCACCAAACTGGCCTTCCTCATATTGGAGCCGCTCGTCTGGCCCCTCGCATTTATAGCACCAGATAAAAGCATCAGCAGTCCAGCTGATAGCTGAGTTTTGTTTGGATGACTTCTTTCTGACCTTGTGTGATGTCCGGTTCCTCTGATAGAGGGAAAGTGATATATTCCTGTAAAAGCAGCAGCCGCGGTGCGAGGAGATCGATGGGAGGCCCGCTGTGGACCTCGGCCACGCTACAGCTCTGATAAGTGAAATCGCTCTGGTGTGGATGGGCCACTTTCTGCTGGACCGCACAGATAAAAGCGCCCGTGTTTTCCTGCGGGATCTGGATGGGGAGGGCGGCTCAAAAGAGTAGATGCGACTCTTCAGCTGCCATTGTTTTTCAGTATTGCCTTTTTTTACTGTCATGTTAAAACAGTGGTTCCCAAACATGTTTCTGGATGTTTTGCATGTCTCCTTTGTCTGACACACACATTTCAGCTCTTGGAGTCTCTAGTAATGGGCTGATGAGTTGAAACAGGCGTGTTTGATTAGGGAGATGAGAAATGTGCAGTTTTGAAGGGACTCCAGGAACCATGCACTGATCTAAAACATTCACACTGTAAAAAAAAAAAAAAAAAAAATTGTTGGGTCAACTTAAAATAATTTGTTACCCGGCTGCTTTAAAATTTTAAGTTTAGTCAGCTCAAATAAGTTTAGTCAACTTGAAATGTTAAGTTGTACTAAGTGACAACTTAGATATTTGTGTTGACTAAACTTAAAATTTTAAGGCAGCGGGGTAACAAATTATTTTAATTTGAAACCACTTTTATTTTTTACAGTGTGGTTTCAAACCGGAGACTCTCGGCCAAGCCAGAGAGACCCTTGAATAAATCAATTAAGATGCCAGATGCCAGACAACATAAGAAATTTTATTAATAAAAACATCAAACCATAAACTACAAATAAAAAAAACAACAACAACAACAACAATCCAACACATTACATTTTCAAAAATATACAGCACTTTTATAAAACTCCTGTCAAAAAAAAAAAAAAAAATATATATATATATATATATATATATATATATATATATATATGCCTGTGTGAACTGTGTGGGTATTATTGAAATTCTACTTATTTATGTATTTGTTTATTTATTTACATAAAGATGAGAGAGAAAGAAGAACATAATTATTCCAAAAATCAAGTACTTTATACAGAGCTTTCAAAGCAGCTTTGCACTAATAATCATGAAAATAATAGTGTTAATGTTGTAAACTTCATCAGTTATTACACAAATCTGTTAATACTTTCAGTTAAAGGCAACTTTGCAGACGACAATAGTGGCATTATTCAGATTAAGTCAGTTCAGTGTTGATTCAGTTCAGTTTAATACATGTGTAAAATTCATCAATCATTAACGAGTGTAATTCAGCTATAAGCAGCTCTACAGAAGACAATAGAGTCATTTTTCAGCTCAGTTCAGTTCAATGTTGATTCAGTTCAGTTCAATAGCAGTGTTAAAGGGACAGTTCACTCAAAAATGAAAATTCTGTCATCATTTACTCACCCTCAAGTAGTTCCAAACCTGTATGAATTTCTTTGTTCTTCCGAACACAAAGGAAGATATTTTGAAGAAAGTTTGTAACCAGGCTGTTTTGGGGCACCATTGATTTCCATAGTAGGGAAAAAATACTATGGAAGACAATGGTGCCCCAGAACTGTTCTGTTTCCCCAAATTCTTCAGAATATCTTCCTTTGTGTTCAGCAGAACAAAGACATTCATACAGGTTTGGAACTACTTGAGGGTGAGTAAATGATGACAGAATTTTCATTTTTGGGTGAACTATCCCTTTAATGCTGCAGTTAGTATCAGTATACAGCTCAGTCCAGTTCAAACCTATTCTCATCTGATAGTGTCAGTGCAGTCAAATCAATAATATTAGCGAATATTTATTGTCTTTTTACCCCAGCTGAGTAAACCCAGTGACAGAAATGCCAGAAACATCTATAGAAAACAAATTGAAAGAAGGGAGAAAATAACACAAAAGAAAAATGTTATGGATATTACAATCAATCAATCAATACAAAAGTGTTTCCATTAAATAAATAAATAAATAAATAAATATTTAATTATGAATTATAGGTTAGTTTTTTTTAATTATTTATTTTTATGTAGCATAAATAACAGTACTTATTTAAAAACAAATGTAGGAGAATTACATTCTTCTCTGCCATTCAATTTTTTTTTTTTACATAATACAAAAAAAAGAGAACTAAATAAATCAAATAAAATATAATAATAATAATCTTACATAATATTTACAATTCGGGGAGTGGTTAGATGTATACTTAATAATCAAACTCCATACTAAATGTTTGTTCTTGGTCTATGGTGGAGACTGTGGGAGAAAGTCTACTAGTTTCTGATGTGTGGTAGGGAAAAGATGTGCAAGGGAGATTCCAATGATATTTTTCATTCAGGAGGGAAGGGTCATTTGCTTTATACCTCCACAAATTCTGGCTGTAATGGCCATATTCCACCCACTTGGACCAGAGTTTACTGAACGCATTTTTCTGAAGACGAAGGGAAAAAGTAATCTTTTTCATTACATAAATATCATGTACTATAATCCACTCTTGAGTAATAGGTTCTGTTGATGACAGAGCAGATATTCAAATTTACCCCAAAGATGCTACTATAAATGGACCTCGTTTAAAAATCTCAAGTTATACTGAACACTGTTCTGAAGCAATCTGCATTTCATGTACAGTATATATAAAATATGTTTGAACCTTGTGGTTTTGAAGTATGTACAAGCTTTGCTGAAGTATAGCTGCTGCTGTTATTATACTTTGTTTGGGTAAAACAAGGGGGATGAACGGTAGCAAAATACAGTAGCTTTAAAAGTAAAAAGCAATGGAGAATTTTTAGTGGTCGCAATTTATCGCACAGTGCGTGAGGGTGAGTGTAATTTGAGATATTCTCTTTCATCTGTGGAGCTGTTTGTGGTTTGAGATGCCAAATGGCTGTCTGTGAAGTGCTGGTCCTGGACCGGCCTTCTCACCTCGAATTAGAGTAATTGGACCCAGTCTTCCACTTTTTTTGATTTCAATTCATGTGCAAAATATATAAATAAGATAACTGAAGATTTAGCAGGCCGACAGAAAGCCCACACAGAAATAACATAAAGGCATTTTCAGCCGCATTTGTGACACAATTTGATATTCCTGAGGGAAAGGGCTCCTGTGAAACAAAACCATAATGAGAACAGTTGGTAGAAATGGTTTATTTTATTATATTTACCTCAGGATATAGCACATTTCAAAAAGCCTGAGGTTTCATCTCGGTCTCTCCCATTTAGTCTAACTGCTTCTCTCGAGCGCTCTCTCTTCCTTTCTGTCGCTTTTGAGGTGGTAAAATATGAGGCAGTAATTTCCCAAAATGGCCACTATTCAATGAGATTGAAAGAGCAACAACTTTGCGAGGAGGGTCTTAAGAATCGTTCTGAGAGCTGCATTCATGTGCCATGTGCTCTGTGTTTCATTCAACCACTTTGTGCTATCCACGTATGTTTTTACCCATGGTGTCTCTCAGCTCTGGTAAATGTGTTGATATGCTGGCCTAATGTATATTCACACATGTGCCATGAGAATCCCTGCTGCATGCACAGATACCAACATCCTGTGTGATATCTAAAACATGTCGTTGAAGTCCATATTACACCACACACATAGTTCATATTGCTAATGTTATATATGAATACATATAGGGAAGTAAACTTAAACAGCACTAGCACACAGTAATGCATATGCAGAGTTGAGTAGATTGCTTACAAATTGTAATCCATTACTGATTCCAAATTACATGACAAATATTGTGTTAGTAACGCAATCTAACATTATTCATTTTAGAGCCTGGTCTCATGAAAGTGCGTATAAATAGTACGCCAAATAAAAACGAAAACTCGTGGTACGCAAAAATGGACTTGGGCGTTAATATGATACGCACGTGTTTGGCGTGCATATAATACGCAGTTTTCGCAAACATATGATACGCATCTACCCCACAACCCCAATCCTACCCATCGCGTAGAATATACACGCCAAAGTCCATTTTTACGTATCAATACCACGAGTTTTTTTTTTTATTATTTGGCGTACTATTTATACGCTCTTTCATGAGATCGGGCTGATCCATAGACTAAGCCAGGATTAGGCCATTGTTCAGTTAGAACATTTAAGTAATTTTTATAAACGTGCTTAGGAAAAAACATTACTGGCATCTTGAGACAAAACAAAGGCACTGATATATTTTAAGGTCAGTCATTGCAAGCTTCTTTCAGTTGAAACAGCTCAGACTTACATTTTAGTCTAGGACTAGGTTTAAGCCTTGTCTGTGAAACGGTGGGAAAGAGTAAGAAAATATATTCCTTTCATTGTAATTAACAACATAAAGTGCAGAGATTAAAGATTACATTGCGTTAAGGTTTCCCAAACTGGGGTTCAGAAGGGGATTTGTGAGTTTAATGAAAAGCTAATCATTAATTAAATCATAAAAATGTCAAATTAAAATAAATCATTTTAAAATAACATGAATTGAAATAAAATATTTCCTAAAAAAAAAATTATTTGATTTGTTTACCACCAGTGCCAGAGAACCGTGAACATGCAAATGTGATATTTAATTATTAAATATTAATTTTAAAGTCTCTGAGGTACAAAATATATAAGGTGAAAAGACGATCAGGTGACCAAAAAAGTTTGGGAATGCCTACATTACATGTAAATAAATTGAATTTGTGCATTTTAATGTGTCTGAGAGACAAAAGCTTTCCAAAGACATTATAATAGATGGTTAACCCACTGAGTGATAATTCAAATAAACATTAATGTGTTCATCAGTAGTTGATACAATGTTGAAACACCTGAATCAAATGTTGTGTAGCCATCTGACTAATGACTGATCTCTGTGTGAATGTCCACAAAACTGGAAGACTTTCTGATTTTATATAAGAGGAGGAATTAGGGAGAATCAATAAATTATGAATAATGTATTGCTATTGTGTGAATAATATGTATTCCTGTAATCAATAAAAAAAATAAATGTAGTCGAGTATTTTAAAATGTAGGCCAATTTAATCTAATTACAAGTACTTAATTTTTGGAATCTGATTACTTAATCCAGATTACATGTAATCAGTTACTACCCTCTGTACATATGTGTGTGAGACTTTGACCTAAAAATACAATGAATTTTGTTAGCTATTTTATGGCTTTTAGCCTAGCTCTGTTTATGAGCCATGAACTTCTCCTAAATGTTGATCAAACTAACTTTTTTAGAGGATACGATCTTATTATTCTGGGGAAAAGGAATGCAAATTTCGTTCAAGCAAGTAGCAAACAGGATCAGAAACTAATTGGGGCAAAAAATGCCCTAACGATCAAAAATGTCCTCCAAATTCATGGTAAGGGGACAAAAACTGCCCCCACATAATTAAGTTAGATCTATTACGGCTGTCACGATTAAGGTGAAATGTGAAATGAAATGTTGATTGCGGCTTTATACATTTAGGCTACAGTAGATTTGCTCACACTGAATTAGATTTTATTTTACTCACGGTTTTACTCACCAATCACACACATTTCTGTTGAGCTTATAAACGCAAAGTCCAATCAGAGGTGCCTTGATTCGTCACCACGGAGAGCGCGCTCTTACTGACTGACTGACTGACTCTCATCATAAACAACAAAGTGACTCATTTTGCAGTCTTCTTTGCTCACTTTCTTTATATAATTTATTCCCAGTATGAATAACCGTTTTATTTTTCATACTACTGAAATAACCAATTTTGTAATGCGTAAAAAGTAACATAAACAGTTCTTTTAATCAACATTAATAATCATTATTACAATATCAAGAGCAATAATCAACAATAATGATTCCTGTTTTTATGTGTAGGCTCTTTACATAATGGAGTTTTTGTGTAGGCCACTGCCTACACATGAGCTGCATTAAACAGTCTGTGTCAGTCAACATAAATGCAGTGTAGTTAGCTTTTGTTGATGTTGAAAATCATTTGATTGGTCACAGTCTTGTTGTGAGTGATTAAAGTAACTGGTTAAATTTGTAGTATTTGACATACAGTAAAAACCAACAAAGATACATAAAGTAATTACAAATTGCCTTAACAAAGGTAAAATATGCCCCTGCACTGTAAAAAAAAAAAAGTTGAGCCAACTTAAAATTTTAAGGCAACCAGCTTCAGATTTTTGAGTTCTCTCAACTAATTTTTGTAGGAGATTCTCAACTTTTTGTTGTATAAACTTAAGTTATGAAAACTCAAAAATCTGTTGAAGCTGGTTGCCTTAAAATTTTAAGTTGGCTCAACTTTTTTTTTTTTTTTTTTTACAGTGTGGAAATCAATTCCAGGGGGAAAATTTTGCCCATTAATAGAAAAGTTAATTTCTGACCCTTGTAGCAAATCATGGTTTGTTGGTGTGTCTTCCATTTACACTTTATACCTTTCTATTGATTGGTTACAATAAAAACCAGTCATGAGGACTTAGTTCTGTAGATGAAGGGATTACAAAATCTGGGGGATTGCAAATTGACCCCAAAGATGCTAAATGAAAGTTTAAAGATCTTGTAGTGGATGAACCTGAAAGTTATCAAAAATGCTTTTAAATGATTTGGATTTCATTTGAACTTTTATTCAAAAGCTCTTTTATTCACCTTGTACTGTATACACATTTTTGTTCAATAAAATAAACTATATAAATAATTATTTTGTATAATTATTATCCCACACACTTTGTGATTACCAATACTATAGCTATTTGTAACGCTTTATTTCCTTTCTATTTTCCTTTCTACCTGAATGAAGTAAATCGGTGTGCTTTCATTGCTTTAATCCATGTTACAAGTTGTCAAATGAGGTTTTGTCAAATCCCCCAAGAAAAAATAAAGATCAGAAACGGAGATCAGAATCTAACCAAAGACCTTTATTAATGTCAGACACAATCATCCCCCCCCCCCCCCCCAAAAAACAAATTAAATTAAATTAAATAAATAAATAAATTTTCTGCATGCTGTAAAATGTTCCATTGTGAAAAAGAAGTGCACTTAATTGTACTGAATGTACACTTGTAGTGTTCTACAAATCTTAACATATATTTTTTTAGAAAATTGGATTAGCAGATACTATATTAATGAAGAATTAAACGCCACTTAAGTGTACTTAAAGTGAGTTCATTTTCAAGACTGTTGTTAACACAATTAAGTACACATTTAAAAAGTTGAACGTAAAAAAATAATTAAAAGATTTAATTGAAAGTACATTTAAATATTTCATTATCGTGCTTTAGTACATTTATTTTATTTATTTTAGTTACATTTATTATATGTACTGACTAACATCCTATATAGCATGTTAAGTATAATTTTAACTGTTTTGTGTTATTTAATATTAAATTTAAAATTGAAATGTTTTAAATGTACTAAATTGCAATTTCATCACGTAGATATATATTTAAATACAAGAAATTACTTATAAATACCAGAAATATTTGTCAGTACACTTCAACCAAATATTGACGACAATAGTGATTTTTGATGAAGATGTACTACTAAAGAAGTCCTACTTAAGTGGGACAAAAAAATCATTAAGTATATTACTCTTTTTAACAGTATGCCAAAGTGTACTTTTTTCACAATGGTTGTCGTATATCTATCAACACAGTTTTATGTTTGTCTTATCTGAATGTATAGTGCTCTGTTGCTTTGGATGACTGAGTCAAGCCTCTTCTGTAGCAGAGTTTGAGAGTTGCTTTCTCCTCTAAGTGTCTTTAGGGAGCGAGAGCTCTCTGCATTCACTGCACACGCGTGTCCTTGATCAACTGCAGAACTGGCGTATGCTGAAGCTGATCGTTTTCCGCAGGCTAGTAGACTCAGCATGGACCAACTCAATAACCTGATATTCCCCCACAGCTGAATATGGCCAATTTTGCAGTAGGTCAGTGATTTTTTTCCTTCTTTTTTTCCAAGCAGAGACAATTGTGTGACCTCCCTCTATGGTGCCAGCAGGGCTCAAGAGTGTGTGTGAGTGTGTGTGTGTGTGTGTGTGTGTGTGTGAAAGAATAGCTCATTGAATCTCTATGGGAGTGGTCCGAGTTACTGTGTGTGTTAAGGGCGGGAGTCTGAAGGTGGTGGGGAACCTCTGGAAGCTGAAGCAAGGTGGGTATTATGCAAACGATGCCCCTGCAGTCCCAGAATGCTTTGCTCTGGATTGTCTCTGCCTGGAAGTTTCCTGCCATTATTTGTAATCTGCATTAAACTGAGGTGTTTGGGTGGACGCGAGATTGAGAGATGCGGAATTTTAAATGGAAGGAGGGGGGAAAGAACACAAACACCCCGGGCTGCAATTGCTTGATGTGTTTTGCTCTGGCCGAGAGGTGTGTTCTATTCACAGGGTCTAATTAGGTGCTTTCTTGTTTCAGAGGAAATTACAGGTTTTGTATGTCTCAACTCTTCCAGGGAGGAAAATTTAAATAGTTTATTCTTTGTCATCATTGTTTGTTTAAGAGTTGTTTAAGTGATACTTTGCCACCATCTTGGGTCTTTGTTTTTAAGAGTGTGTACTGTTTGTACTGTTTGCATATACATTCAGACATATGCCATCAGAATCAGATTTTTTTCTTTTGCTATATTCTTGTATTCATTAAGGCAAGACCCAGTATTACTCTTGCTCATACTGAAGCGATTAGAACAAACCGTCTAAACCTACACTGTAAAAAAAATTCCATAAAATTTACGGTTAAAAAACAGGCAGCTGTGGTTGCCAGAATTTTACCGTAAAAAATATGATAGCAACGTTTTAGGTTTCACGGTTATAACTTAAATTTACTGTTAAATACTGTAATTTTGTTAACTGATATAATGTTAATATACCAACCTATTGAAGTACTGAAATCTGTTTTGTAGCCTACTACCATTTTAATACACTGATAACCACCAAAAGCAGGTGGTAATGAGGAAGTCACATGATGAACCAAAGCCTATCACAAGCAGCTTTTAAATATTAACATATATAGAAGGTGCACAGTGTCATTCACACAAACACTAAACACCATCATGGTAACACACATGAAACTGAAATAATGCAATAAACATTAATTTAACAACATTAGGTGTAACATACAACCCTAATGTACAAAACTGATAAGAAAAATGTAAGAAGAAACAGAATTATTTCAACAACAAAAAAACATCAAATTTGAAATGTAATGCAGGGAATTCTGGGAATGTCAATTTACGGTTATTGACTGTAAATTATACATTCTTTTTCACTTCCAAAAATTACCGTAAAATTACATATAATGTCCAATACAGTTTTTCACTGTATATAGTACAGGAACTAGGAACTTACCATTAACCATTTAACAGGTTTTTACTGTAGCATTTTTACAGTCTTTTACCGTTAAATTCACAGTCATTTTTTACAGTGTAAGTATTAAACATTGTTGTGTAACTGTTTGCACTAGGATATTCATACCTGTCTCAAACTGTCTGACATGACAAGGAAAGGTGTGCTACTACTTTTATAACTGATTAGACATTTGGTCTGTCTGGCAAATCAAAAAATGAAGCTAAAAAAAAATCCAGAGACTAACATTGCAACTACCAAAAACGCTCAACCAACCACCACTCTAAAAACACTCACATTGGGCCTAAGCAACTGCATGGCCATGCTCTGAAGACTACTAAAAACTCATTGGTAACTTTCTAGCAACCCTCAAGAACACAATAGCAACACTCTAATAGCTTGCTAAAAGAACACTCAGGGCTGTTTCATGTACAGTGACATAACTCGCTGATTAACCACCATAATAAGATGCATCATTGTGGAAATTAACTAGCTAGTAACTAGTAGTGCTGGGCGATTTGACCGAAAGTCTGTATCACCTTTTTTTCTTTCTTTCTTTCTTTCTTTCTTTCTTTCTTTCTTTCTTTCTTTCTTTCTTTTTTTAAGATTCTGGCAGGTTCGCAATTTATCACATTTTTTTTTTCCTGACTGTGCCTTTATAGTCAGATTGCAGGAAAAAGTTGCAGAACCACTTAATTTTAATCACGATCCAAACAAACATGTATAGTAAGAGCAGTTTTTGATGTAAATGTTGTTTTTTGAATTACAATACATTTGATTGTAATTTCAAAGTTTAAAGCAAAAACAGAATGATCTAACCTTAGCTCTTTGAAATTATGCTAAATAAAACATATTTGCAAGAAACAGAAACAGCAGATGGGCTCCATGAGAATTCAGATTCACTCTCTGACAGCAGGTGGTGCTTGTGGAACGGCAGCAATAGATTGCTGTAAACAAAGCAGTGCTGTACTTTTAAATTCTACATTAATATGCATTATATAAAGGTAGGAAAAAAGAAAATACCATCTAAACTTTTCTAAAGACAGTCAGTTTTGAGATATATTCATATAAACTGCCACCCCAATTCAGTATTTAGGAATTCGTTCCAATATTTTGCGCATCATAAACAATGATCTTGCTCTGCTTACTATAGTATTTTCTCCTCTTTGTGTCCATCTTCAACGTCTCTGGCTTTGGTTAATGGCCATTTACAGATGGTTTATTTGCACATTTAAGAATTAGTTATGTGTTATTAATAGTTCTTTAACCATTAGTCAGAAGTGTATGCAGTTAAAAGGGATCACCTCTCAATTCAGGAGGCTGTTTACATTGCTTAGTCACTTGTCCTGGTATGCTGTGTTTTTTTAATTCATACTGTGTGAGTAATTTAAACCGGTTTACCGTTTGAACCAGTATATCGCCTAGCACTAGTAACTAGCTAGTTTCCAGAGCAAGGCTGCATCTCCGTTGTTTGATCCACATTGGTTCAACAATATAGGGCTGTTGTTAATGAAGTCATCCACATGTGGTGGAGTAATAACTTATGTTAATAACTTATTTGAGAATCTACTGTATTGTTCCAACCATGTAAGTTTGCAAAGCTGTTAGCGAATCTTGATTTGAACCATGGTTTCAGAAAATACTGAATCATTGAACTATGTTGGTAACGACAGTACTTGCAATTATAGTTGGCTAACAATGCTTTTGGGAAACGCACCCCTGAACAGCTTACTGCCTGTCTAGCAATACCCTTACACAAACCAAGAACACCCTAGAAACAATGCAACACCATCATATTATGATGCAGAAACAAACTACCAAGTCATGACTGTTTCCCAAAAGAGTAGGAACTTAGAACTGTCCTTATAGATATAAAGCATGTGGTTGAGTGATTATTTCTGCTAAATAATCATTTTGAGATCAAACGAATGTCAGATTATTGCTGTAAATAATGATCTGGCATCTGAGGATAGCTTCACTGTGTTTGTTTTAAGCTATTTTGCTATGTTGCGTGTTTCCTTACTCCGGGGTTCCCTGTGGTATTGGAGCATTACGCACATATGGAATATGTACAGTATATGAATGGAATGATAGATAGATTGCACTACATGTTAGCTCACTTACTGCTGTGGTAACACTTTAGTATAGGGACCAATATAGCTGCTTATAGCATGCCTATTATTAACATATTGGCTGTTTATTAGTACTTTTTAAGCACATATTCTGCATGACCATATTTTCCATCCCTAATCCTACCTAATACCTAAACTTAACAACCACCTTACTAATTATTAATTAGCAGCAAATTAGGAGTTTATTGAGGCAAAAGTCATAGTTAACGGTTTCTTAATAGCGAGAATTGGACCTTAAAAAAGAGTGTGACCACTGCGGTTGTGTATGTTCATTCTAAGGGATCAGGTAACACCAAATTATTAAACTATGTTGATAAAGATGGAATAAGCGACCATAGTTGGCGAACAATGCTTTTGGGAAATGCACTCCATAAAAGGTTAGCGATTGCATACCTTTGAAAACCAACAAAAAAAAAAAAAAAAAAAAAAGAAGTGGTGTGTGGCCAAGTATGGTGACCCATACTCAGAATTTGTCCTCTGCATTTAACCCATCCAAGTGCATGCCCACAGTAGTGAACATACACCCAGAGCAGTGGACAGCCAATGCTGCAGCACCCAGGGAGCAGTTGGGGGTTCGGTGCCTTGCTCAAGGGTCTCACCTCAGTCATGGTATTGAGGGTGAAGAGAGTGGTGGTTATTCACTCCCCCCACCTACAATCCCTGCCGGACTTGAGCCGCAAACCCACAACCTTCGGGTTACAAGTCCAACTCTCTATCCATTAGGCCACGACTGACCCAAACACGAACACCTAAGTAACTTTCTAGGAACCCCAGAATACACAAGTAATACTCTATACTAACAGCCACTCTGAACAGCTTAACAAATACCTAGAAACCTCCTAGAAAACCTCAGAACACACTAGAAACCTTGAGTTAGAAACATTCAGAACAGTTTATCAACTGTATAGCAAACAACAAGAACAACCTAGCAATGGCCTACGAACCACAACACTCTAGCATCACCTTAACAGCATGCTGAAAACACACAGAACCCCCCGAAAACCAAGAACTCTCTAATAATATGCTAAAAATCACACAAAACAGTTTAGCAACCTACATTCAAAATCTAGTTCTACACTGTCAAGTAGGCTACCACTTGCATTTGCTTTCACAAAATCTACTTTTTGCTTCTGACATTGAGACAATGAGGCATGAATATGACTATGTGTGTTTTTAATGGCTAAAACAGTCAAGGATGCATTCTGTTTTCTTCAAGACACAACATCAGTATGTATCCAAACATGCACCGCTCATGTATGTAGTTATTTTCCATATTTCCATTTAGTCCCTCTAAAAGCTCAATTTTTGCTGTGCCCTAGCCATTCAATGAAAAAGAGCGAGTGAGCGAGCTTCTTTCAGTGAAGAAACAGCCGAGAATTGTTGTTTTGTGGAAATGTACATTAAATGGTGTCAGTGCCTGAATCGACGTAGGTCAGGACGGGGTCCCCATGGTGACAGTTGCAGGGAGAACTCATTGAGAGAAGTGAAAACTAACCCCTTCCCTTTCGAATGGCAGGTAGTCGATGGTTCTCCATATCTCCCATCATGTCTTTGGCAAGGTTGACACAGGTAATGCGCGAGAGGCAGTACTATCCGTACGGAGAATGATGTACATATCATTTCCCAGGTTGACTGATTGAAGACTGTAATCTGGACAGAAGTCTTTCTTGCTTTGATTACAGTCGTCCATCCACTGGCAGGAAAACAAGGTGGGCCTCCTCAGCGCTCCTGCAACGCCATCAGCTGCTACGCCGCTGCCCCGTGGGCCAGAACAATCTCCATACCATTTGCGCTTGCGGTACAGCTGGATGGCGCTACTACAGCGACTGACAGACACAAACTGATTCATTCGACTCCCAAGGTCACTGTATTTCATCCGTCAGGACGCACAAAGAGCAAGGAAACTTCAAAAAACAGCTCTTTCTTTTGAGACGCTCGTCTCGAGAGTACCTGTGATTACTGAATAGGACTCTTTAAGGGACTGACCCCAAACGAAAGTCTGCACACGCTCGCTAGCCACAGAAAATGCCAACGAGTAAGTGGATGGTAGAATGGGTGTTTTACATGAAGGAACACTTTTCTTCTGAAAGCTCATCTCGCACACAATTCCCTCGTCTCAAGCGCGCGACGCAACCCCTGAGACCAGCCGAATCTATTTTCTCAGAGATGTTCTCCCGTCGACTCCCTCCTGCTGTTGTCGGCTTATCTCTCACATTAGGCCGGGCTCTAAATGGGCGAGATTTCACTGTTGACAGTCGCTTGCCGCTCAGCAGACAGACTATAGCGCATTAGCACACGTTCCTTAGCACATTAGCGTTTTCCCGTGGGAGAAGTGGGATCAAGATGATTGCCCTCTCTTACACGCGTTACTGCTCTTATGCCGCGTTAGACCTGCCATCATTACCGCTCTCCGCCAGTTCCCACAGCAACTAGCAGCAGAGCAGAGCGGCATTAGCAGGTGTCGCTTTGGGGTGAGGTGAAGCTGTCAGGCAACGCTTGGGCCCCGCATTCTGTCCCTTTCGAGCGTAGATTCGAACATGGAAGTCGAGAGTGGAGGTGAGCCTTTTTGATTTAAAGTTTATGAATGCTTGTTTTTCCAAGCATTTAAAGAAAAAATGGATATAAATAGAAGGCATTGTTGTCTAGCAGGTTTGAAAAATGTAGCCCATACAAAAGTACTGCTGTTCTGTTTGTGTCCAATGGTTTTACCATGGTATCTCTCTCTCTCTCTCTCTCTCTCTCTCTATCTATCTATATAAAATGGTCCTTATAACATGGTATTTTATTTGCATAATAATGGTAATATATATTGTTTTAATTGTTATACTAGTTAATTTATAGGGACCTGTGACAAATGTAGTTTTAGAAATACAAATATTAAATGTATTATTTATAGTACATTTATTTTTTATATTAATATGAAGCCTCAAAAAACATGGTATTGCTATTGTAGGTATTGGTATTAATGGTATTTTACCACAGTAAAAAAAGAAAAAAAGTAGTAAATATGTGAAGACTTTTTTTTTTGGTGGTTGACATAATTCTTCCATGTATAAAGTATATTTTAGGCCCTGTAACAGTTTATTTAGTCCCTTTTTGCCTTTGTACTGGTTCATTGCCATGTGACAAATGCTTTTTTAAATGTTCTATGTAGTGTTTTGATTAATTTAAGGTTGATGACTGGTACAACAACTCAGTAAAGGTGCTTCACAGCGATGCCATAGAAGAACCATTTTTTGTTCCACAAAGAACCGTTTAGTCAAAGGTTCTTTATAGAACCATCTCTTTCTTACCTTTTTATAATCTGAAGAACCTTCTTTCGCCACAATGAACCTTTTGTGAAACAGAAAGGTTCTTCAGATATTAAAGGTTCTTTATGGAACCATTTAGACAAAAAAGGTTCTTCTATGGCATCGTGAAGAACCTTTATTTTTAAGAGTGAATTGCAAATTAACTAAATTAAAAAAAATACACAGTAGATCCTTTCTGACAGTACTGTTGTACTGACTATCACTCTGAGGTGTTTAAATACCATCAAGGTACAAATCAAGTAAAAAGGGAATGGCAGAATGCTTCCTCACCTATAATCAACAAAAAGCAAAGAAAATCAATTTTAACGCCACATTTTAAATCCAAATTGGCCCAAAGAAATCAGAGCGGCAATGTCATTGTTTTATCTGATACACATCAATCATGTTATCACTCAGATATCCTCCACATATATTTGATAAAGCGTCTTCCGAAACTCTTTATTCTTGTAAAGTAAGCATCAAATTAGTTTTTGACTATCTTTGTTTTTTTCCCTCCCCTCAGTTTATCTACAAAGTCTTCTCCTCCGCCCACTCGTCTCTCTCCTTGTTTTTCTCCTCCAAATGAACAGCTTGAGAAATAAAGCAGAGGAACTTACATTGTGCTAGAGAGGGGGTGAAAATTACGGGCAGTGTCAGATAATTGAGCTTGTCTATGAGACGGCTAATAACAGATACAGATGCGGCCGTGTCAGTCTGTGAGCGCGCTGACAGACTTTCTCTGTCGCTGATGAGCTGCGTAGGGGAAATCGTTCCATGCAAACAGCTTGCTTTATTAATACGATCTGGCAAGCGCCGCGTGCATGTGTACCCAATTCAGCCTGAACTGACAGAATCCGATTGACCGGGACACATTCATGCCCTTTATTCTCTTTATACTCGCCAACAATGCAGATAATTACTGCGGCAAGAAAAACTGAAAATAGAATTTCGCAGCATGCAGTTGGGGGGAAAACAATGCAGGCGCTGTCACCGGGAGCATTTCTGTGTCTGATGAAATTGGCCCAGTCACTATTTACTCACAGTGGGAGAATGTCTCAATCTTAGACATCCTCCTACATTTTTGCCTACCTCATGAGCAAATCTCCGCCGTGCGCTCTAACCTTCTACAGCTGCGGCATCTTCATCCAGTGACACCAGCAGAACCTTCCTTATGTGGGATTGGCAAGGAGTTATTAGGAATTGCTCGTCCCCATTACAGCATGATTTATCAAATGCCCCTCGGGTGATATTGCTGTTTTCGTGTCTCCTTTCTGTTCATCTTCTGTTGATTTAACACCAGTACGACCTTTGACCCGACCTTTTCAAGTAGGCTTTTAGGTTTGGCGAGAGGGTCATCTGTCTGACACATGAGTACAAGAAAGGAAAAGTGTGTTCAAATCTGATGTCTTTATGTTGCAATCAAAGGATTTAGCTCATTGGTCTCAAACTCAATTCCTGGAGGGCCACAGCTCTGCAGAGTTTAGCTCCAACCCTAATCAAACACACCTGATCCAGCTAATCAAGGTCTTAAACTTCCAAGAAGGTGTGATTTGGAACTGGTTGAACAGAGCTGGAACAGAGCTGTGGCCCTCCAGGAATTGAGTTTGAGACCACTGGTTTAGCTGGTTAGCATAGTCCAGTTAGCCCTTGCTGGTCAATGTCGTAACTACAACTTATGAGGGCAAAAAGTACATTTATCCTTTGACGGCCATTCATGAGTAGTTCTGTATTCTGTCTTAAGTTGTAGCAATGATCTGAAAAGTTGGGAGATATATTATAGATCAACCATGCTCACGAATATTAATTAGAATTAACTGATTTGCTGATTAAACAGGTATTGGTGTTGGTCATATATCATTGAATCTGTTCGTTTGGCTGCTGAAGCAAACAGGTTAAAAAGTAACAGCAGTCTAACAGCGCATGTCATTGTAAAAATGATTGAGAATAAATAAAAAAAGATGAACTTTTCTGTTCACACAAGCCGTGTATGGATTCAGTTTCAGTTTTTATTCGTGAAAGAGTGTGAGGTAAGATTTAATGAGTGTGAGTGTGTATGAGTGTGTCATCTTAGTATATCTAACGTCTTAGGTTTATATCTCACAATTCAGACTTTGTTCTAAGAACTGCAAGATATAAACTCAGAACTGTGAGATCTTGCGATATATAAATGCAAAATTATGAGAAAAAAGTCAGAATTGCAGGTTTATAACGCTGGTTTTACATCACACAATTCTGCGAGATATAAATATAGAATTGTGTGGAAAGTCAAAATTGCATGAAAAAAATACTCAGCTTTGTTTTAAATATTTTTAAATAATTTTTTATATATAATTTGATAATAATTTATAATAAATTTTAGTTCCTTGACTTTCCCTTAAAATTATTTAATTAGTTGATTCCTTTAAATAAAAAAAGACCATTAAACCCCCAGCAATAATGGTTTTCTTTGCACTGGAGCCAAGCAATACTAAACATCATGATATAATGGAACTGAAAATATAATTATTTTTGTAATTACTGCCTAAACAGTATGGGGGACATTTGTAAAAGTGGGAGGGTCTGGGACTGTGCGCTTTCATTGCCATCAGCCAGTCAGTGTTGTGCATGATGTCATTTCCTTCAGCTCAAGAGTGATTAGTCACGTGGCATTTACAGCTTAGGAGACTGACTCAAAAAAAAAAAAAAAAAAAGAAATGTCGAGAGCAAAGATGGTATATATTAAATCTCATACTTCCAGGAAACTGCCATTGACATGAATGGGCATGCCAGCAGATAGCTTTCTCCAGGCGTTATGGAGCAGCTCGGCTGCTATCATTAGCCAGCGGGTCAGTTTAGTCCATGAGATCTGTCAGTATTTCGGCGTATTCCGCCGCTACGCAAGCTCGCCGTTATCAGGAACGGAAACGCTCTGTCCAGAGAGATGAGTGCCGCTTTGTGCTCACCATAGACCTCTTTCTTTCCCTCTCTCTCTTTGTTGCTCTAACAAGCCCTGCTCAAGCTCCAGTGAAGCGAGAAATTGTAAACTCAGAGTGTGGGTAAAGATAAGGCCGCAGTGTGTGTCTCTCCCAGAGAGAGATCAGATAAAGTGCAGAGCCGCAGCAGGACACTGGCGTACAGGCCTCCTCCTCTAATCCACACACCTTTGTATTCACTTGCAAATCCTCTTGGCCCCATAAATATGCATGAGCACCTCCTCAGACACTTCTCAATAACAGCTCTCAATAGATGCGATCAGATTTGGGCCTCGCTCTCGTTTTGTTGCATTGTGTCCTGTCGCGTGAGCGCAGAAAGCATTTAAAGTCTTTCTGTGGTAATACACAGATATGGGAGTGGATGTCGTGCTGCAGGTATTGAGGCACAAGGCATGTTTTATGACTTTCGCCATACTGTCGTTTGTGTATATAAACTGCAGAGTGGTGAGAAAAGTGCACAATGCTGGGTTATCCTCAAGCAGACAGGGGCAGAACAACAAGGGCAGTTTGTTTACTCATGCTGCTGTTTGCTTTTTGTATATAGCAGGACTTTGCTTAGGCTGTTTTTGGGTGATACAGTACACTGTAATGCAGGTTTCATATGGTCTCATATCTGGTCATATGTTGGATTCATATGGTTCTGAAAAACTTTTCAATAAGTTTCAGTATAATTACTTGTAACTATATAATAACGTATTTCCCTTAGACCTTACACCAAACGATTTAAATGTACACTGCTGTTCAAAAGTTTGGGGTTGGTAAGAATTTTTAATCTTTTTGAAAGCCTCAACAAAGCAGCATTTATTTGATCAAAAATGCATGGAAAAAAGAAATATTGTAAATTATTAATACAATTTTAAATAACATGACCTTATTCTACATCCCTAATCCTACCCAATACCTAAACTTAACAACTACCTTACTAACTATTAATAAGCAGCAAACGTGGAATTTATTGAGGGAAAAGTCGTAGTTAATAGTGAATAAGTGTTTCTATTCTAAAGTGTTACCGAAATCTTTTGTAAGATTAGAAATGTCTTTATTGTCACTTTTGTACAGTTTAATGCAACCTTGCGAAATAAAAGCATTAATTTCTTTAATAAATATATCTTACCGACCCTAAACTTTTGAATTTTTTAACAATAGTGTAATATATAAAATCAAGATATATTAATTTATAAATATCATGACATTTTAAGAAGTCACACCACATGACATTTTACAGGTGCATCTCAAATTAGAATGTC
>JAFVLL020008017.1:0-13313 GCA_021397915.2 Tor tambroides | reverse complement strand
ACAAGATCTTTGTTTTTGCTTTATTTATTTATTTATTTATTTATTTTCTATTTCTCTTTTCAAGTCAAACCATTATCAAAATGATCAAAATTAACGCTAGTGATTGTTTTTGTTTGGCAAGATTTTGTTTGATTATTTAAGTTTGGTGATTAAAGGGTGAATTGCTTTACAGCTACACTGTAAAAAATGACTGTGATTTTAATGGTAAAAAACTGCTAAGAAAATGCTACAGTAAAAACCTGTTAAATGGTTAAGGGTAAATTCCCCTACTATATACGGTGAAAAATTGTAATAGACATTTCAGACAATTTTATGGTAAAATACCATTTTTTAGAAGTGAAAAAGACTGTATAATTTACAGAGGAAAACGGTAAATTGAAGTTCCCAGAATTCCCTTCGTTGCATTTCAAATTTGATGTTTTTTTCTTTGAAATAACTATATTTATTCTTAGTTATTTCTTATCAGTTATGTTTATTAGGGTTGTACATCTGATGTTGTTAAATTAATGTTTATTGCATATTTCAGTTTTATGAGTGTCACCATGATGGTGTTTAGTGTTTGTGTGAATGACATTGTGCACCTTCTATATATATTAGTATTGGCCTTCTCAGCTTGTAGAAAAGCTGCTTGTGGAGTTTTGGTTCATCATGTGACTTTCTCATCACCGCCTGATTTTGATAGTTATCAGTGTAGGTACAAAACAGATTTCAGAACTTCAATAGGTTGGTATATTAACATTACATTAGTTAAAGAAATACGTTATTTAATTGTAAATTTAAGTTAAATCCATAAACCCTAAAACATTGCTACCATATTTTTTACGGTAAAATTCTGACAACCACAGCTGCCATTTTTTTTAACCGCAAATTTTATGGATTTTTTTTTTCAGTGTATCCACTGTAATATCAACAGTAATATATTTTCAACAGTAAATTCCTCTCACATAACGGCAGAGTGCTATGAAGTCGCAAAAATACACAAAACTACATACAGTTGCTTTCACAGCCATTCTTAATTAAATTTTGATTGGCACTTTTCCCAGTAGTTCCAATTGCTGTTCTCAAACATTCAATGCATTACGAACAAGTGTGCAGATTATCCCATTCTCTGTTTTAGAAATTATCCATGCACCTTCTCTGAAAATAAAAAAGAGACCTCTATTTTTAAACTCTCCCTAACACCATTCAAGTTACAAACTGAGACACTTGACCTGTGTCAGAAGCAGTGAATGAGACAGACCTAAATACAACTAGCACATGGAGGTGAATAGTAATGTTGATGGCAAGACTGAAATCAGTATTATTCACCTCATGCATTTTACTGGGGGTGTGGCTTACACACCAATCTAAGTAACTGGCTGCATCTGAAGTTTTTTACAGAAGAAAAATAGAGGCAAAAATTCTCATAAATTATTTTCCCTTCAGGGACAAATTTTAAGCTTCCTCTTATCTCAAGTAAGATTCAGAATTTCTTACTGCATCTTGGGGATCAGAAATTAGGAGGCAAAATACCCATAAAGCTCCTAATGGTGTTAGATCCAAAGCATGAGAAGTAGCTCCATGAAATCTGAGTAAATTTTGAGACATGGTGGCAGTTGAGTGAAGCAAGTTCGACTTCAGTCTGGATTAGAACATTATAAGTCTTAATAATTGTGTTTCTGGCCCAAGGGTTTTTTTTCCAGGCTTCTAAGCGTGCCTATTTTCAACTTTTGACATCATGCTATCCACATATTTTTCATTTCATTGTCTCATGGAGCCGAATGTCCTGTCAAATATGAATGCTCAGTATGCTGCAGTGTGTCATAATGCAGCAGTAAACACGTTGAGATCCACTGTTCAATATAGTAGTTTAAACCACTTGTGATTTTATATATATATGTTGCAGACACAACACACAAATTCGTCTCAAATTGTTGATCTCCCCTTGCTTATCACCAGTCCATTCCTGTTCACTCTTTTGTCCGACGAATCCATAATAAACATTATGATCTCTATCTGCTTCAAAGGCCCTCAGTAGAGCTGGAACAAGCACTTAGAAGAGATAATGTAAGAATGAGAGTGAGTAACAGTTAATGAGTCTACTCTCCATGCAGCAGTCTTATTTCAGCTTTTATCATTGCAATAAACAGCCAGATAAACAACTGCATTTAGAAAGGGCCATTAATTCGCCTCTCTAGAACATTTGAAATGGTCATGTGATTTCCCTTCATCGGTACATTGACGAAATTATGCATTAGAGGCACTCACTTGTTCATGAGGCAGTTAACATTTAAATTGTCTGGTTTGGGCAAATGATGATAATAATAATAATAATAACAATAATAAAGCATAGAATAAGATAAAATCATCCTCAGCTGAGGTAATGGCTTGACTATTTTCTTTATTCTTTTTGAAGCACCAGCTATAGGATATATATAGTAGCATGAAAAGTATTTGCTCCCTATTTCTATATTTCTCTATTATAATTATTGGATATTCAGAGAACAAAATGGATTTCCATGCAGCATTTTTATTTAGTTATTTTCTGTAAAGCTACTTTCAGATAACATGAATTGAAAACACTGTACAAATTATTTTAATATGACCAGAAACAATGAAAAATGAAAATAGTGAAGAGACTTAAAATTACCCATGTTTGATATGTAAAAGCTTCCTTAAATATTGGATTCAAGTCAAAACTTTAACTTGGATTCTTTTTAGTCTTTCCAATTTGGATCTGAATTTGTATTTTGGATGAATTTCTTGCTGCATTTGGAGGTATTGGTCTGAACTGTGGTTCGATGGAGTCCAATAACCATAGAAATGGCTTTGTAACCCTTTCCAGAAAGATCAATTTTTTTTTCTCTCTGCTTTATCAGTTTTGATTATGGCAGGGGTTTCCAATACTGCTCCTGGAGGGCCACTATGCCACAGAGTTTAGCTCCAATCCCAATTAAACACACCTGAACTATCTAATCAAGGTCTTCATGATTACTAGAAATTCTACAAGACATTGGTCCTCCAGGAGTAGGATTGGACACCCCTGGATTGTGGCATTATGTGCCTATAGACTCTTTGTGCTGATTACATCTTTCTGATGGAAAGTTTCAATATGTGCAATTTACACTCAACAGGACTGGTCAAGCTGTGCTATTCTCTTGAATCAAATTACCACCCTCAACATCAAAAAATCCATTAAATAATAAAAAAAAAAAATCATTAAAAATCTTTTGTTGTTTGTTTGTTTTTGTTTTTGCAGGTTTCCCTTGTCTAGTCTAAAATTGCATTTGATTATAGGAAACCATTCCGCAAGAGAAACATGCAAAGGAAGAGGAAATCAATACAGTAATTCAAATACTTTCTCACACCACTGAATATATGAACATCCAAAAGTTTTGTGATTACCATTTCAGAGATGCATACCTTGACAACATTTGAGTTTGTTTACTTATAAATCTGGGCTAATAATGCTCTGAGTTATGTTTTTCGAACCTATGATTTATTGAGGCAACATTTTGAGCATTTCTCAACAAGATGCATTATGCTATACACATCTGTATGTATAAATGTGCTATTTTCAAATATTATGTGTCATTACCACCAGAAAACCAATAACAAAGTACACTTTCCACATCTTTCTAAGAGCTTGAGGGATACTGATGCAGTTTATGTATCACCCACTGTTACCAGTGACGTCTTTATCTGGCCCCCAGCTGCTTTAGTCATAGAACTGTGAATTGATTACTGAATTTCCAAGTGTTTCTATTGTTGTCAGTGTCATTTGGCTGGATTAAATCCCTAAGATGATTGATATACTTACTGGCCTCCGGTCTTGTGTACTGTATGCCCTGGAACCCTGAGTGCTTTTGAAACAGGTCCACTTGCATAGGCCAATTATTTGGTTATGTAAAGTGGAGGTTTCATTAAACAAGGTTCCTCCGAAGTACTTACGTGGTTGAGAGGGTAATTTCTGCCTCAATATACTCCACTTATCAGCAGCTGTTGATGAACAATCAGCACTGCTTAAAGCACTTATGCAATTGTAATAATGGAGCAATTTCATTTTGTACTTTCAATAACAACCAGGTGCCAAACAAACCACTCCATAGGGGTCTGTCTTTTATTATTGTACATATATACACGTATATTGGGTGGTTAAGAGGGAGATCAGAGGGCTCAGATGCTTAGAAGTGACACGAGTGAAACATGCCTGGACTATTAGTGTGTGACAGCTTTAGCCACTATCCATTTCCCCTGTCTGTCCAAAAGCCTTCAGCCAGTGACAGACTTTGAGATAATGGAGGATATGATGGCAGCTGCAGGCAGTCAGAGCATCCCTAGCATCAGGGTTGCACTTAAACAGGCAAAATGGACAAGCGGGGGGAAAGAAAGAGTGTCCCTCAATATTGTGATTTCCCCATGTTAAGATTCCTCTCACACAGCCAGAACAGCACACGCGGCAGGGGTACGAATGCAGCCTGTGCAATCTGTGGAGAGTTACTTTCTTTTCCCCTTTATCATTATACAACTGCTTCTGCGTCTCTCTTTTTTTCCTCTCTTCTCATCCCACTGTTTCCCCATCCCCATGTAGCCCCTGAGGAGGGAAGTAATTGAAGGTTCAGATCTCTTCGGTTCCGGCTTTCTCTACTTGCCGAAAGCTTACGAAGACTTCTACTGCAATGTGTGTTCGCCTCATGTGATTCATGAAATCTGGCTCATTTCTTTCTGCAACCTGTGAATGTTATGGTGCTTCACCTGAGTGAAAGCACACATCAAACATGTACGAACTAGAGAAAATAATATGCAGCATGCACACATATAAGTAGTTCAGTGATGATTTCTTTAATACAATACATGAGAAGCATAGCTTCCCTCAAACATCTAATCAAAATGTGGTGGTGACTTGTGATCTGTATGTAAAAAAAAATGTATTTAAATGAACACCTATGAAGACCATTTGAAAAATGTTTGCATTTCTATGAATTTTCTATGAATATTACATAGACTAATATATAGACTTATATAGATTATATTTTAGATATACATTTTTTTAGGTTTCAGTATATAAAGCAATATATTATATTGTTCAAAATTAAAGCTGTACTATATATATTTTTTTAATTATTCACACTTTGATATTTTACATTTTTTATATTTTAGAGAAAGGTGTGCTCTACTGGGAGTCTATGAGTGCTATTTTCGTTGGAAAAAGAAAAATGCATCTGACAGATTACAGCAGGGTTTTCATTCATACATTTATGTTCTGTCTGGAAGCCCAGCTTTTCTGTATGATGATTGGTCAGGCTTTCAAATGGGAGTAATTTCATGGCCAATAATTGAACCTACATGACTGACAGCATTTGAAATTAAAAGCACTCAGAGAGAGATACAGTTAGTTATCTGGCATAACATTTACTTTAGCATTCATACTCTTTTGACTCTTGTCAATATGAGTCCAAATAATTTATTTGGCTACTAGTAGACTGAGAAGCAACATAAAAACACTAAATAAATAGATCTAAGTACATTTTGCCACTGATAACTGACACCTGTGCTTTTTAACTTTTGAAAAGCACCAGTCTCCATTGATAAAGACATAGATATAGATACAAATAAATGTGAATGTACATTCATTACATTTGAAAAGGAGCATGACCTCTCATTTCTGGCTGCTCTCAAAAATATACATGTCCCACTTTTCAGAGAGAGGAAATAAGCAATTATCTGCCTTGCACTCAGTGTTCTAGAAATTCAAAGAATAGGTCAATGGTATTTAGATCTGGTAATATGGACAATTTTGTAATTGTTAAAAAGATAATTTTGCTGCTTCCTTGAATGTTGTCCCTGCTGTTCAACTGCATGAGTCCTTATGTGAGCTCATATTAGATAAAATAATATCATTATTTTAAATTGATTCCTTTGGAGACATGTAACTGTAGTTGCTACAGAGTACAAACAAATTTGGAACTTAGATTTCAAGCACAGATTCCATGCAACTGGTTACTTTAATATATGAGTACCTATAATACCCATAAAAGCTTATCATTCCCATTTATTTCAGTTGAAGTTGCTCGGTTGCCAACTTTGTTTGGAGCCAGTCACCTGAGCCATAAATGACATCACTAATTACTCTAAAGTTGCAAGGAAATCATGACAACACTGACACAAGTACATGCAGAGTCCCATCAACAACAACTATCGATAGTCAAACTATTATCTTTTGAACGGAAAGTTCACCCATAAATGAACATTCTGTCATCATTTACTCACCCTCAAGTCGTTCCAAACCTATGTGACTGAAAAATGTTTTGACTTTTTTTGTCCATACAATACAAAGTCCTTTAAAATGGCCTTTTTCTTCAGAAGAAAGTCCATCATACAGGTATGGAATGACATGAGGGGGAGTAAATACAACAGACTTTTCATTTTTGGATTACCCTCATAAGAGTCCTTCACAAAAACATACAACAACGCACTAGCAAAACATGTACAGTACTATTACAATGAATTATGTTGCTTACAAAAATGGCCCACCAAGGCCACAATTCACTCGAAAGACCAATGTGTTCTAATAAAACTGACTGTGAAAAAATCATAAACAAGTCTTAGTGCCCATCAGTAGAGTAGGTTCCTCCTAAAGAGTGAAAGTTTGAATGAAATAGAGAGAGAGAAAAGGACAGGCGTGATGAAAGGAATTTGACATGCTTCCTATGAACCACAACATCCTGCAGTCAGTGGAGCCGAACGCAAGTGTGTAGGAGTTTATCATGCTGATGCTCCTCTACATCTCCTGCGGTGATTAGCCCGCACAAGCCTCATAAATCATAAACCCCACTCGGACAGAACACATTCAGCGGTCGTTTGCCGACAGGACTGCCGTGGGCGGTTCAACACAGCACTGATAACGTAGAAGTCTGGTGGGAATAGTTAAAAGTTCAGGACCAGATTATTGGCCCTGGCTGCGGCTGATGCATAAAAAAGCTATAATTAATATCCTGCTAGTTAAATCTATGACAAGTCTGCTCTCCTCCAACTCCCTGTTATCAGTTGCCTGCTATTGGATACTGGCGAAAGGATTCAGACAAAAAGTCTGCGCTTCTTATTTCTGCAAATAAGAAAAGATAGAATCCAAGAAAGCACGAAAGAGATTTCTACCTTTTTTCCCCGCTGCAGTATTGCACTGTCTCATCTTATTAGTAGGCTAATACAACTGTCTGTTTTAATACCGCCCAGCATTTTTTGTATATTTTTTCTTCTTCTCCCACTCCTCATTTTATGTCCTGCTCCCCGCTAATCTAAACCGCTCTGGCAGACGGTAAGACAGGCCTCATCCGTTTCCCACCCCAACTCTCTCTCGCTCAACTTCACGCTTGTTCCTTTAGCTATTCAACAGCCTTTTCAAGAACTTTAACAAGAGCGGTGGAGGAAGTTTGAAACACTTTTGGGAGTGTTTTTCGTCTTTGTTGTTTAATGTGTTATTCCTGAATCTTTTCTTAGAGGTGATATTGAGGTTTTTTTTCGTGCGCCCCTCAAAAGCTTAAAGGCAGAGGTAGTAAAGCTCCTTTGTTTTACGTACAGACAGAAAGCCAGGTCTTAACGTCTTTGAAGTGCACAAAGCATCTGGGCTTACCGCCATCCTAGTGTGGAGAAAGGACTGATGTCTGGGATGAATTCAAACCTGCAGAATTAGACGCTTGCATTAGGCTTTATCTGCACTTCTGTTTGGCTAAGTGAGGCTGGACCTTGCATACAAATATAGCGCAAATCTTCATTCTAAAGCCTGCAGATCTATGGATGGTAACACTTTCTCTTATCGAATTATTTGCTTGTGTTCTTTAATCGTCAGCAATGGTTTGACAAGAACGGTGGGCTCTTGGGGTGGTCAGTACTCCTGTGTTAATGTGCCCTGCTGGCCTCCCTCTATTCTGGTTGCAAATTAGCTACTTATTTTAAAATCTCCAGTTTTTGCAAGGCTGTTTAAATGACAAAACATTTCACATGTGTAAGCAGAGCATATTTATTGTAGGAGAGTTCGGTGTTGAGCTTGAATGCAGCAAAAAATATGTTCTCTAAATGTATTTATCAACAATCTTTTGCAATCAAAGCTTTTATAAAGCAAAGTAAAATACTGGCAAGATCTACTCAGCCACTGTTTAAAAAAATCATACTTTTTTTATACTCAGGAAATCTGACTGAATTTAAATAAGCAATCAAGCAATTTATAGCTACATTTTCAGGTTAAATGACAAAAGCATGTCAAACTGCAACAGACCACACCCATTTTTTAAAAATATGTCAGACATAAAAAAGTAATCAATATAAAACACACCATGTGAAAACCTGAGGTCCTATATACTGAAGTGTTAACCACAGCTTTTTTAGAATATTGCATTATTTTTTATAGGCATAAAATTCACAACATGAGTTATACGTAACCTATTACAGATTCACTGTTCATTCGCTTCATTATCTGTGCAGAAGGAAAATACAATATTGTTTCTGTTGTAGATATAGCTGATTAAACTCATAAATGCATATATGATGCATTTGAGTGAGCTAATTAAGTGTCAAGCAAAGATGTTCACCAGTTTACCGGTGTTTAGCTCAAATAACTCAAGCAAGGAAATTCTCAATATTTATGACTGAGTCAGTCATAAAAAAAAATCTCTCTACATTTTTCTGTTGATACATACATACATACAAAACATTGTTGATATCTTGCAGTTTTTTGATATCTTGCAGTATTTTTGGAAATGGCTATTTGCAGTATCCAATAGATGCTGTTTACACTAAGTGAACATAGCCATAGATTCTAACACACACATTACTTAGTGCAAATTGTGGCAGATATCTGCACCTCAGTATTGCAGTACATTATAAAACAGTACGCAATAATACCATATTAATTGTAAATTATCATTTTTATTAAAATTATTAAATGGATGCCGCCTTGGGACAATAAAGCCCTTCCCACGACTACCCCTAACCCTACCCGATAAATACCCATGAGGCATTATTTTCCACTTTTTGATTATTTCTTTCATTTTTATTGAAAATACATGCCTTTCCAATATGATGTGAGAAGGGAGAAGAACGAGTTCGGCAAAAGGCAGATTCGAACTTGGGTCGGTCGCGTCAAAAAGTTACTTTGTGCTTTATTATCTACGCTACTGGAGCTATTGTTAGATAAACATCCTCTGTAATATTGTCTATCCCAACCACACGTTGGTTGGTGAGTTAGTGTAAATTGCCTCTGCCAAGACAGACACGGTGTTATTTTTTCTCAATATATTTAAAATACTTCAAACTTTTCTTTTCAACTGTTTACCTTACGTTTGAACTCTTATATTGTATTCTTGTCTCCTGAGTTTCCTGTGCCAGTTTTTAGTCATTTTGTAGTTTATTTTCTGATTAGTTGATTTTGTTCCCCAGCTGTACCTTGTTTCTTTGTTATTCTTTATGTATTTAAGCCCTGGTTTTCCTGTATTTCATGGTCAGTTGTTAGAAGTGCATATTCCAGGTCCACTTGTCTCCTGTTCCTGGTTCTAATTTTGCTCTTCTCATTAAACTTCTTGCAGTTAGATCCATCTTCCTGCCATCCTTTATTTCCTATGTTACATCAACATTTTTATCAAAAGATTACAGACCACAGACTACTAGTGTTAAAGTACAATATTATTGGTTCATGATCCAAACAGTGTTTCTATGTACAGAATTTGCAACAATACACAACATTCATATTCATATAGCAGAAATTCTTCTCTATACTGTATTATAGCTTGATTGCAAGTACATAATGCTTTGAGCTTTTTAAGCTTATTAAATAACTCTTTCTGCTAATTGAACTCAGGGTCGGTGAAGGCAAACTCACCAGTTACACAAGACCCTGCAGTGGAGTAGGCAGATACAGGAAATGAGCAGGCATGAGAGGATTGTGGATTGCATCCGCTGTCTTACTTCTGGGAGCCTTGTCACTAATGTTCAACTTGGCCAAAAATCATTCAGTGAAAATTACTCAATGGAAATAAACCAGAAAAAGGAGGGTATAGAATAATCATATCATAAAAAGTGATATCAATAATTATAAGAGTACACTGAATAACAGAGGGAGTTGGTGCTATTAATTCACTTTTACAGGGGCTGCTGCTAAGATTTTAATTAAACAAAATTAATATTTAATTTTAGCATGGCATTTATGAGCTATGGCTGCCCATGCTGTCATATCACGTGTGTAGGAAGAGTCACAGACCATGTTCAAAAAATATTGATTAATCTAAGGTTTTTATATTTCAGCTGGCACCTGGTTCGCATGGTGGCATCATGGGATATCATTCAGTATTATTTAGGATTGGTTGAACACAGTGTTGGCTACTGATTGATTTATTTGTTTGATTGTTCATTAATGGTGATAATTTGAAAAGGCTTTATTTTTTTATTGGTGCATTTATACATTTACACACACAAAAACAGCCATTTTACAATATGTCTATATTCACAAAACAAAACAGAACTGTAGAGGAAAAAGTACATTATCTGGTTGACTTAGTTAGGAATAGTTCACCCAAAAATTAAAAATTGTTTAAAATGTATACTCACATTCAGGCCATCCAAGATGCAGATGAGTTTCTTTCTTCTTGGAAACATATTTGAAGAAATTTAGCATTACATTACTTGCTCACCAATGGGTCATCTGCAGTGAATGGGTGCCATCAGAATGAGTGTCCGAACAGCTATTAAAAACATTACAATAATCCACATAAATTCAGTCCATCAAGTAAATGTCTTGTGAAATGAAAATCTGCGCATTAGTAAGAAACAAATCCATCATCAATGCATTTTAACTTTAACCCATCACTTCTGGCAATAACTTATGATAATGCTTCCCCTGCCATCCAAGCCCTGTCGTAAATTTCTCCAAATCTGTTCAGATGAAGAAACAAACTCATTTACATCTTGGATGGCCTGAGGGTGAGTGAATTTTTAACAAATTTCTCATTTTTGGTTGAACTATTCCTTTAATTATTTGATTTTTGAACATTTTTTGTACATTATTTTGAGTACAGAGAGATACATACAGAGGGCATGAGAAGCAAGTAAAAAAATATTTCTAGTAATAAAACAAACAAAAACACTAGTATTTCACAAGATAGATGTCCACAAGCATCACACAGAACAGGACAAGAGAGTGTTGGCTTTTTATAGGCTCACTAACTTGCAGGCTCCTTAGTGCACTTCAGTGTGTTAGCCAGCAATGTTTTATCATTTACCAAGTCAAGAGAGAAGTGCGAATGTGAAGCAAACCAGCAATAAACGCTCATCAAAGCCATATGGAACAAATTAGGTTTGTGTTGATTCAATTCACCTCATATAGTCGTAATGAGAGTGAATCAGCCCGAAAGCACCATGCCGCCAACACCCTGCATAGCTAACAGAACTTTGGAGGCTGCAAGTGTGTTGATGCAAGCACGGGGCAATCCTCTGATGTGGTGTTGAAAGTTTCATTTGGACAGCTTGGGCAAGAGATCCAAATGCATCATCAGAGGCTTTCTAACTCGCAATTACGACATTCTGGCATTAAAAGCTGTAGGTTTCTGTCACACCGAACTCCCGCGACAAGAACGTCTTACCTCCGGCTGATCAAGTTCTCTGGTGGCATGATAAACATCTCTTTTCATCATCACATTGGCTGACAAAGGCAGATGAGTCTGATCATCATTTGTTCCCAGGGGTGAGGCATCCCTCTATAAAAGTGATTTCAAACTAATGGTGAGTTACTGGGCCATGATTCAGAGTTCCAAATCTCTAATCTCAAGTGGTGGACATTAATTCTGTACTCGACATCATGATTTCCCTCTTGAGCTTATTTTATAAGACTGTCATCATGAAAGAATGCCACATTTGCTTGTCATGCACACATGAAAGCTGATATTTTGCCATTAAAACAGCATAAACATGAATAAATATATAACAATGCAGCATAACGGCATATTCTGATCCTTAAGATCTGAACTTGTGCTCTGACCTCTAATTCAGGTGAGACAGCGGGGGAGGTGAAACACTCAGATATTCTGTTATGATTTCACATCACGTAAACAAAAATGAAAATAATATTAATAATACATGTCAGCCAAAGAGATTGTACGTCATATGTTATGATACTTCAAGTCAAACCACCTTTATTTTTATAGTACTTCATGCAATAGAGATACGTCTGTCTTCAGCCCAGCCTGAAAGGAGATACTGAACAATATCCCATGATGCCATTATGAACCAGCTAAAATATATATGTAGCAAATGGCTCGCTAGTAGTGACTACGCCACCCCGAAATAACGGGGAATTAACCAAAGAATCCAGACACACAAATACGTTCCACGTAGAAAAGGCAAGAGGCGTGGGTTTCCGTTCAATTAAATAATCTTTTATTAAGGCTAAAATTATTAAGCAACAATAATTGTAAAACCAACCAGCAACACCATTAAATTGTCTTGGTCGAATAATAAAAAAAGAAAAAGAAGAATTAACAATCGTTGCAGGGGCTGAGGCTTCCTTTATGAAGAACAGGCTAGTGGGGCGGTGCACACAAAAAGAGAAAAAAAATATCCCATTAATCAGAATCACATCCACAAAATTCACTGCAAATAACCAAAAATAGTGACACAGCAATAATGACAACCCCTTGTTAAAGTGAATTCAGTGCAACCCAAAAACCAGCCCGCTTCTGAGAAACACTCAGCTCCTGCAAAATACAAAAGAGAAAAAAAAGTCACAAAAATCAATTACACAAACAAATCTAACAAAACAAAACCAAGAAAACACCACTCCTAATACTCAAATAAACAAGAAAACGTACTCGGTTACTGTCGTAACCTTGGTTCCCTGAGATACTCCACTCGTACTGCGTCTTGATAAAGATGCATATGGGAAAAAGCCTTTTTTCTCCTGAACTGAAGCCTTATTCAATCACGCAGTGAAACTGCACGACTATTGGTTCATGCAGTGAGTAAAAAACGAACCAATGGGTCAGCAGCGGAGCTGCACGAGCCTATGGCGACGGAGCCCGCCAGAATGGGCGGAGCTATCTGGCTATATAAGCGGCCGTCTCGCATAGGATCATCAGGTTTACTTCGACTGAAGCGACGACTGAGTCGTGCAGCTACCTGGCACGGCAAAGTACGCAGTACTCGTTCCGTATCTCAGGGAACCGAGGTTACGACAGTAACCGAGTACGTTCCCTGTCGATACTCCACTCGTACTGCGTCTTGCTAAAGACGCTATGGGAACACAATTCAATCACGCCGTGCTACGGTAGAGGAACGACTACATAATATACCTC